>JAJHIY020000692.1:1272500-1312500 GCA_022114975.2 Lampris megalopsis
ATACTCATGCTTATGAACATACTCATGGTTATGAACATACCTATTGTTATGAACATACTCATGCTTATGAACATACTCATGGTTATGAAAATACTCATCGTTATGAACATACTTATGGTTATGAACGTACCTATGGTTATGAACATACTTATGGTTATGAAATACTCATGGTTATGAACATACCTATTGTTATGAACATACTCATGGTTATGAACATACTTATCATGATGAACATACTCATCGTTATGAACATACTCATGGTTATGAACATACCTATGGTTATGAACATACTTATGGTTATGAAATACTCATGGTTATGAACATACTCATCGTTATGAACATACTCATGGTTATGAACAAACCTATGGTTATGAACATACTTATGGTTATGAAATACTCATGTTATGAACATACTCATGGTTATGAAATACTTATGGTTATGAACATACTTATGGTTACGAACATACTCATGGTTATGAAATACTTATGGTTATGAACATGCTTATGGTTATGAACATACTTATGGTTATGAAATACTCATGGTTATGAACATACTCATGGTTATGAAATACTTATGGTTATGAACATGCTTATGGTTATGAACATACTTATGGTTATGAACATACTTCTGGTTATGAACATGCTTATGGTTATGAACATACTTCTGGTTATGAACATGCTTATGGTTATGAAATACTTATGGTTATGAAATACTTATGGTTATGAACATACTCATGGTTATGAAATACTTATGGTTATGAACATGCTTATGGTTATGAACATACTTATGGTTATGAACATACTTCTGGTTATGAACATACTTATGGTTATGAGATACTTATGGTTATGATTATGAACCAGTCCTTCTATCTGAAGCTTTAAAGGCATCCAACTGTTAAACTGTTCAGCATTTTAAACTTATTTACCTCCTTATTCCACTTATTTATGGGATATCTTTTTGTTTTGTTTTTTCCCCCTCTTTTCTCCCCAGTTGTACTTGGCCAATTACCCCACTCTTCCGAGCCGTCCCGGTCTCTGCTCCACCCCCTCTGCCGATCCGGGGAGGGCTGCAGACTACCACATGCCTCCTCCCATACATGTGGAGTCACCAGCCGCTTCTTTTCACCTGACAGTGAGGAGTTTCACCAGGGGGATGTAGCACGTAGGAGGATCACGCTATTCCACCCCAGTTCGCCCTCCCCCCTGAACAGGTGCCCTGACCGACCAGAGGAGGCGCTAGTGCAGTGACCAGGACACATACCCACAAACACTATGATGTGTCATTGTGCATACAGTGAAGGTGTCCCCTGCATGTAACCACCCTACTGTACAGGAGCAGTGGGCCGCTGCAGCACCCGGGGACCAACTCCAATTCTTCTTTCCACTGCCTTGCTCAGGGGCACAGGCAGGAGTATTAACCCTAACATGCATGTCTTTTTGATGGCGGGAGGAAACCCACGCAGACACGGGGAGAACATGCAGACTCCACACAGAAAGGACCTGGGACGGCCTGGGGTTCGAACCCAGGACCTTCTTGCTGTGAGGCAACAGTGCTGACCACTGGGCCACTGTGCCGCCTCCAACATGTGGAAAACTATACAGCAAATCGAGGGTGGATGTCGGGTGTTTGGACTCACCATCCTCCTCTTCAGTTTGCTGTTCTCTCGGTAAACCAGGATCACCGCCCTCTTAAAAACTGGAAGGGAAACAGCAGTAATGAAACAGATCAGACAGTTGACACAACCTTTAACAGTAGCCCGGGTGTTGAGTATTTTATTTACTTTATTTCTATTCTATTCATTTTATAGGGACAGTTCACACTGATAAACATGGCAGTTTAGTGAGCATGGCTCATTTTCTCCTGTCGTTCCTGGGAAGGTGCAGTAAAGATCAACTGTTTTCGGCTGCTCCCGCTAGGGGGCGCCACAGCGGATCATCCGTTTCCATCTCTTCCTGTCCTCTGCATCTTCCTCTGTCACATCAGCCACCCGCATGTCTTCCCTCATTACATCTATAAACCTCCTCTTTGGCCTTCCTCTTCTCCTCTTCCCTGGCAGCTCCATATTCAGCATCCTTCTCCCAGTATACCCAGCATCTCTCCTCCACACATGTCCAAGCCATCTCAGTCTTGTCTCTCTTGCTTTGTCTCCAAACCGTCCAACCTGAGCTGTCCCTCTAATATACTCCTTCCTAATCCTGTCCTTCTTCATCACTCCCAATGAAAACCTTATCATCTTCACCTCTGCCACCTCCAGCTCCACCTCCTGTTTTTCTGTGCTCTCCTTTAATCTTTTTTTTTTCTCTCCAAGTGTACTTGGCCAATTACCCCACTCTTCCAAGCCGTCCCGGTCGCTGCTCCACCCCCTCTGCCGATCCGGGGAGGGCTGCAGACTACCACATGCCTCCTCCGATACATGTGGAGTCACCAGCGGCTTCTTTTCACCTGACAGTAAGGAGTTTCGCCAGAGAGACGTAGCGCGTGGGAGGATCATGCTATTCCCCCCAGTTCCCCCTCCCCCCTGAACAGGCGTCCCCCGACCGACCAGAGGAGGCGCTAGTGCAGCAACCGGGACACACATCCACATCTGGCTTCCCACCAGCAGACACGGACAATTGTGTCTGTAGGGACGCCCGACCAAGCCGGAGGTAGCATGGGGATTTGAACCGCCGACCCCCGTGTTGGTAGGCAATGGAATAGACCACTACGCAACCCGGACACCGACTGTCAACAACTTTTACTGTTCCATTTGAATTCACTGATTACTGAAACTGCCCTTGTCTGGTGTACTGCCGACAAGCTAGCTGGCACGTTAGCAAACTGAGACAAACTGTTGCGTGCACACACCTGATGGAACATGGTCAGTCCTGTTGCTATGTTTACCCCTGCTGCTATGTTTACACTGGCTGCTATGTTTACCCCTGCTGCTATGTTTACCCCTGCTGCTATGTTTACACCGGCTGTTTGTTTGACCTGCTGCTATGTTTACCCCTGCTGCTATGTTTACACCGGCTGTTTGTTTGACCTGCTGCTATGTTTACCCCTGCTGCTATGTTTACACTGGCTGTTTGTTTGACCTGCTGCTATGTTTACCCCTGCTGCTATGTTTACATACACTGGCTGTTTGTTTGACCTGCTGCTATGTTTACACCTGCTGCTATGTTTACACTGGCTGCTATGTTTACACTGGCTGTTTGTTTGACCTGCTGCTATGTTTACACCTTCTGCTATGTTTACACTGGCTGCTATGTTTACACCGGCTTTTTGTTTGACCTGCTGCTATGTTAACATCTGCTGCTATGTTTACACCGGCTGTTTGTTTGACCTGCTGCTATGTTTACACCTGCTGCTATGTTTACACTGGCTGCTATGTTTACACCGGCTGTTTGTTTGTTTGTTCTTAATTAGCCAATCAAGTCTTTAACAGCGTTGATGCCGCTTTACTCAGATTTCCATGATTTTTCCAAAACCTTTACAAATTTTAATTTCCCGTAACTTTTCCAGGCCTTGATATTGCATTTTTGAGGTCACCGACATTTCCAGGTTTTTCCTGAACCCTGTCCATACTAGAAAATGAGCGTGGAAGCTGCCGTCACTCATATCAGACTACAGTGAGTTGACAGAAGTGATGTCTTTGATAGAAACTTAGGGTTTGTCCTCACCAAACAGCGTCAGCTCCGGGTCTTTCCTCAGACGTCCCAGAGAAGGTAGCGGGTTGAGCCACACCACCGAGGAATGGACCAGGAACTCCCCCATGGAGATCTCCGTCGTCTGAGGGGGACAAAATAGGATTTAGGCTTCACTGGGGAATACGACGAGAATTATAGTATTCTCAGTAAGAACACTGATAATACTATGAGAGCACTGGTGTCGACCAACTTCTTATTTGTGTGTCGGCACAACGCACAAATAAGCAGAAACATTCTACTCCACTTCCATGTCTGATGTCAACCTGGATTTGAAGACTATGGTACATGCATCATCATGGCCCTATAGATCGTTCTTTTCAAATATTTTTGACATGAATGTTCTCACTAGATCCTCCATAAATCGGGTGTCTGGGTAGTAGTGGTCTATTCCGTTGCTTACCAACACGGGGATCGTCGGTTCGAATCCCCATGTTACCTCTGGCTTGGTTAGGCGTCCCTACAGACACAATTGGCCGTGTCTGCGGGCGGGAAGCCGGATGTGGGCATGTGTCCTGGTCGCTGCACTAGCGCCTCCTCTAGTCGGTTGGGGGCGCCTGTCGGGGGGGGGGGTAGTGTGATCCTCTCACACGCTAAGTCCCCCTGGTGAAACTCCTCACTGTCAGGTGAAAAGAAGCGGCTGGCGACTCCACATGTATGGGAGGAGGCATGTGGTAGTCTGCAGCCCTCCCCGGATCAGCAGAGGGGGTGGAGTAGCGACCGGGACAAAGAGTGGGGTAATTGGCCAAGCACAATTGGGGAGAAAAAGGGGGGTAAAAAAAAAATCCTCCATACATGGACTTATAACTGAAAAACAAATGTACATTATATCTCCCAAAAGATGACAGCTCACTGGGATGAGAAAAACCATCATGAAAATCTCATATTGAATCTTCTCTGATACATGTGGAGTCGCCGGCTGCTTCTTTTCACCTGACTGAAGAGTTTCACCAGGGGGACGTAGCGCGTGGGAGGATCACGCTATTCCCCCCAGTCCCCCGAACAGGTGCCCCAACTGACCAGAGGAGGTGCTAGTGCAGCGACCAGGACACATACCCACATCCGGCTTCCCACCTGCAGACACGGCCAACTGTGTCTGTAGGGACGCCCGACCAAGCCGGAGGTAACACGGGGATTCGAACCGGTGATCCCCGTGTAGGTAGGGAACGGAACAGACCACCACGTTACCTGGATGCCCCCCAGATTTAACTCCTGAACCTTACAAAGGTCAAAGGTGCCGGGGGAACCGATGTTACCTCTTTATCCGGGCCGCTCTGCTCCGCTGCCAGCTGGTCGAAGACGGTGCCGTAGTCCTCGTAGATCTTCTGCATCTCGTTGATGTGACTGGCAACCTTCTCCATCGCTCTCAAGGCGTCTGAACACAGAAATACCAAGATGTCAGAACGGCTCATCCGACCAAGCCGGAGGTAACACGGGGATGTGAACAGGCGATCCCCGTGTTGGTAGGCAACGGAATAGACCGCCACGCCACCCGGACGCCTACAGAGGACTCTAAACCTTCATATAGTTGTACAGAAGTGACAGTCCTGCCAGGAGCAGTTGTAATAGTGGTAGAAATAATAGTCATGATAATAACTGCAATAATAGTGGCAGTAGAAGTAGTATTAATATAGTAAGAATCGTAATAATAATAATAAGCCATGATAAAAACAGTAGTAGTAGTAGTAGAGATAGTTGTAAAGGTCATGGCAGCAGTAATAGCCATGGTGGTAGTAGTAGTAATAGTGTTAGTATTAGTAGTTGTACTAGAAGTAATAGTTGTACCGGTCATGGCAGTGATGGTAGCAGCAGCAGTAGTGACAGCAGTAGTAGTGGTCGTAGTAGGAATACGTGAAGGAGTAGTAGGAGGGTTAACAGTAGTCCATGTTGTACCTGTCAGGTGTCCATGCTCCTCGCTCTCGGGGTCGGTCAGAGACACCAGCTCGCGGAGCAGCAGTGGATATTTCAGAACCCGCTGGATCGGTTTGATCAGATAGGACTCCAACGTGGACGAGTGCTGCTTGGTGGGGTTCCGGGCATCCAGGAACTCCTTAAAGGCTCGGTCCGTCTTAGCTGAGGAATACATCGCTCTATAAATCAATATTATTCAACCCAAGACCACAATATGACTGTCAACTGGACCACATCGCTCCATAACCGAACATCATTCTGCATCAATATCCCATGTGGTCTACGACCACGCCAGGAGAGATATGTTTCATCTTTTCTAGACACTGGAGTATATTTCCAAACCTTCCCAGATCCAAATTTCTACATTTTCCAGGACAGTGGACAAACATTGGATGACATCAGGACATTTGGCCCTGAGATAAAGAGGACATTTTTGGGTTATGATTCCGCTTCCGGTGTGGGAAGATGGCGGTGCGAATTCATATTTGCAATGGCCTCACCCAGTCCCGGTGTGGGAAAATGGCGGCGCAAATTCACACTTGCGGCGGTCCAACCCAGTACCATCCATGCAGTGTCTTTGTCCACGTCTGTGTCTACATTTGTCTCGGTTTGATGGCTGGGAGAGCTGGCGCTGGATCGGCTGGGAGAGCTTGGTCTGCCGTGTCCTGTGGGCCCAGGGACCACGACCCTGCCTGGAGCTGTGCCGGAAGAGGAAACACCGAGGACAGCCTGACAGAACGGGGAAGCGGGGCAGGCTAAGCTAACTGCTAGCCCATGCAGACCGGCAGTTCTGATATCACCGAGGGCGGTTTGGCGGCGGCCTCGCCTAGCCTTGACTGTGTTTTTAGTGTCATCGTGTGGAGTGCGGGGAGGTGTGTCGAAGGTGTCTGGCTGGGAGAGCTGGCCTTGGATTGGTTGGGAGAGCTTGATCTGCTTCGTCTGGTGGGACAAGGGACCATGGACCCTGACCGGAGCTGCGACCGAAGAGGAAACACCGAGGGCGGTCTGACAGGATGTGGAAGCGGGGCAGGCTAAGCTAACTGCTAGCCCATGCAGACCGGCAGTTCCGACAGTCATCCTGGCTGGCGTTCGCTCTCCGGACAGTGATTTTTTTGTTTAGTTTGGATATGTGTGTCAGTTTGGATGTGTGTGTTCTTGTAGTTTTGGGGTGTGTGTTTGTCTTTGTGTTGCACCGCTGTGGGGAAATGATGTGTCGTTTCATTTCATGTGCACAAGTGCATGAAATGAAACGACAAAGCGTTTCTGATTCTGAGCCTCACCTCTCTCCAGAACCTTCTGGACCTTGATGTGGTTGGCACAAAACCCGCTGTAGAGTTTGAAGTGGTCGGCGTAATAAAGGAAGGAGCCTCCCAACGAGAAGAGCAGTTTCTGAGGGCGGAGACACAGACACAGACACTACGTCAAGTCACATCTTACATGTCCTTCCACATGATGTGTGTTTGGCTAATGGCAGAGCGGACGGGTGGTGTCAAGAAAACAGCACAGGTTCAAATAAACAACCGTGGGCTCTGCCCACATGCCCTTGAGCAAAACAGAATGAAAGGTCAGTAAATCCAAAATAGTTTTGAAAAGAGACCGAAAAAGTTGAAGTTAGGAGTAAGTTTTAGTGACAAGTATTTAGCTGTGTATATAGTAGTAATAGTACCAGCAGTAGCAGTAGTTAGTCAAATTTGGTAAGTAGTAGCAGGTGTAGTGTTAAGTATTTGGTTTTAGCAGTTCACAATAATATTGAATTTGTAGTCGTAGTAACAATAGAAACGTGTTAGTGGTAAGTATTTAGTTGTAGTGGTTAGTAGTAGTATTTATTAGCATTAATTGTAGCTGTAGTCGTAAGTATTTAGTTGTGTTAGCAGTACTCATAGTAGCGGTGGTGTTCCATATTCAGTTTTGCTAGCTAGTAGTGACAGTAGTAGTACAGACAGGTGAGGGTAGTTACGGTACCTTGAACTGCTGGGGGGTTTCCAGCGAGCTGAGGTTGGGGCAGGAGGCGATGCGCTCCTCCAGCGTGTGAAGGAAAACTCTCTGGAAGTTCAACATCTCCGGCAAACTCCCGAACAAAGACTCCATCTGACGGGATGCAGCAGAGGAAACAGGACGGTGAAGTACACACTTCCCTCTTTTCTCCTCCAGCCAACCTTCAGACCACTTGGCTAGCACTGAAACTGTTGTACTATACACGGAATACAACACCGTACAGTACAATATACTATACATACACAGAATACCACACCAGGCAGTACAGTATACTATACATACACAGAATACCACACCAGGCAGTACAGTATACTATACATACACAGAATACCACACCAGGCAGTACAGTATACTATACATATATAGAATACCACACCATGCAGTACAGTATACTATACATACACAGAATACCACACCAGGCAGTACAGTATACTATACATACACAGAATACCACACCAGGCAGTACAGTATACTATACATACACAGAATACCACACCAGGCAGTACAATATACTATACATATATAGAATACCACACCATGCAGTACAATATACTATACCATACACAGAGTACCACACCATACAGTACAATATACTATACATACATAGAATACCACACCATGCAGAACAATATGATGTGTATGATATGATTAAATATGACACAATACATTCATTCATCCATTCATTCATTCATCTTCAGCGCTTCTCCAGGGTCAGGTCGCAGAGGCAGCATGCTAAGTAGGGCACTCCAGACATCCCTCTCCCCAGCAACGCCCTCCAGCTCCTCCTGGGGGATCCCAAGGGGTTCCCAAGCCAGATTGGATATGTAGTCCTTCCAGCGAGTTCTGGGTCTACCCCGGGTCTCCTCCCAGTTGGACGTGCCCGGTAAACCTCCAAAGGAAGGTGCCCAGGAGGCATCCTAATCAGATGACCGAACCACCTCAACTGGCTCCTTTCGACGTGAAGGAGCGGCGGCTCTACTCCGAGCTCCCTCCGGATGTCCGAGCTCCTCACCCTATCTCTAAGGCTGAGCCCAGACACCCTACAGAGGAAACTCATTTCAGCTGCTTGTACCCGCGATCTCACCCTTCAGTCACTATCCAATACAAACTGAGACAATATATATGGGGACACAGTGGCTCGGAGACAGAGCAAGTCATCTGGTAATTGAGAGGTTGCCGGTTTGAGCCTCAGCTCCTCCTTTCAAAAATGTGGAGGTATCCCTCAGCAAGACACCTGACCCCTAACTGCTGTCGATGAGCTGGTCGGGGCCTTGCATGGACGACACTGCCATCGCGGTGTGTGTGTGTGTGTGTGTGTGTGTGTGTGTGTGTGTGTGTGTGTGTGTGTGTGTGTGTGTGTGAGTGTGAATGAGTGTGTTTGTGTGCAAATGAGTGTGTGAGTGTGTATGAGTGTGTGTGTGGGTGAATGTGCTGCATTCATTGATTGTGAAGTGCTTTGAGTGGCTGTTGCAGCTAGAAAAGCGCTACATTAAACCCATCCATGTATCATATACATTGATCATATACATTGATCATATGCATGTACCATATACATGTATCAAATACATGTATCATATGCATGTATCATATGTATGTATCATATACATGTATCAAATACATGTATCACATGCATGTACCATATGCATGTATCATATAGTACATGTATTATATACATGTATCATATACATGTATCATATACATGTAACATATACATGTATCATATGCATTTATCATATACATGTACCATATACGTACATGTATCATATACATGTACCATATACATGTATCATATGCATGTATCATATACATTTAACATATACATACATGTATCATATACATGTATCATATACATGTATCATATGCATTTATCATATACATGTACCATATACGTACATGTATCATATACATGTATCATATACATGTACCATATACATGTACCATATACGTACATGTATCATATACATGTATCATATGCATGTATCATATACATGTATCACATGCATTTATCATATACATGTACCATATATGTACATGTATCATACATGTATCATATGCATGTATCATATACATGTACCATGTACGTACATGTATCATATACATGTATCATATGCATGTATCATATACATGTATCACATGCATTTATCATATACATGTACCATATATGTACATGTATCATATGCATTTATCATATACATGTACCATATACATGTATAAAGAATACACACACTGCTCTCATTGGATGCTGAGTGACGTATCAGCATTTCATTCTGGACAGAATCTCCGTCAGGATCTTGAAACATTCATGTGTTTAATAAACCGCGTATTAAGGTGTTATTTGTTTAATAAACCACTTATTAAGATGTTGTTTGTTTAATAAACTGTTAATTAAGGTGTTATTTGTTTAATAAACCACTTATTAAGGTGTTGTTTGTTTAATAAACTGCTTATTAAGGTGTTGTTCGCAGTGTGTGGAGTCCATAGTTCTGTATGCATTTTTTGTGTTGTCTGTGGACTCACCTCTTCTTTACTGAGGAAGGTCTCCCTCTGCAGAGGCGTCAGGTAGATGTCAAACAGAGAGATCAGGTCCTGACACACAAACACAGGCAGGACATGTTATCACATCCACCACCAGGGGGCAGTGTGAGAAGACACTAAAGTATACAATGTCTGTATCTGCTGAAGAAAATATGATGGTTTTTACCACATGAACCTACTTCAGTCTTACATCAGCGGTGCTTTCACGTCAGTATTTAGGCACCAAGAGATAAAGCTGTGACTCGCAGCGCAATTACGGACTCTAAATCTGAACCCAGTGTGAACATCAACACCCCTGCCTCTCTGCCGGAGGAGCTTAACAACTTTTATTCCCGCTTTGAAGCTCACAACCTGGCCCTGGTGACAGCAGCACAGTGCCCGCCCGATGAAGTCAACCAGCAGGTTGACAGAGGCTGATGTGAGTAAAACTTTTAAAAGGGTTAAGGCTCGTAAAGCTGCTGGCCCAGACGGCATCCCTCCCCGTGTCCTCAAGGCATGTTACAGTCAGCTCTCTCATGTTGTTACTGACATTTTTCACCTGTCCCTGTCATAGTGTGTGGTTCTACTGTGTTTTAAGAAAACCACCATTGTGTCTGTACCTATGAAACCACCCGTCGCTTGCTGTACTGATTACTGACCTGTTCCTTTGACCTCTGTTATTGTGAAGTGCCTGCAAAGACTTGCGATACCATATATGGAATGTAACATTGCTGTTACCCTTGACCCTTTACAGTTTGCGCGCTGTTCCAACAGATCTGTAGATGACGCTATCTCACTTGCTCTACATACAGCTTTAGTACACCTCGAAAACACAAATACCTATGTCAGAATGTTCTGTATTGATTACAGCCCTGCTTTTAATACAATTGTACCATCCAAACTGGTGCTGAAACTCAGAGGTCTCGGTCCGGGTAGCTCTATCAGTAATTGACTATTTGATTTCCTTTTTTTTTCATAAATTTATTTCTGATTTTTCCCTTTTTTCTCCCAATTTAGCAGCCAATCGATCCCTATTTTTAATTCAAACACCCACCCTCATACTGCATCTCTCTGGCCGGCAGTCTCGAAGGAGACGCCGCCCCACTTTCGTGACAAGGCGACTCCGGGCCGAACCACTGCTTTTTCCGACACACCCAGAGACGCATTCATGTGACGAACACAAGCCGACTCCGCCCCCCTCCCGAAGACAGCGCTGCCAAGGCTATTTGATTTCCTGGCAGGCAGGCCCCAGACTGTGAGAATAGGGGAAACATACCCACATTAGTTCTTAAAGACCGGTGCACCTCAGGGATGCTGTCTCGGTCCCCTATTGTACAGTCTGTTTAGACATGACTGTGTTGTCAATTATGACAACAACAGCGTCATTAAATTCACAGGTGACACCACAGTGATTGGACTAATAAGCGACAGTGATGAGAGGGCCTATAGGAGGAAAGTGGAAGATTTAACCATGTGGTGCCATGATTACAACCTCTCTCTAAATGTCAACAAAACAAAATAAATCGTTGTTGACTATAGAAAATCAGAGGAAATCACATCCCTATTTCCATCCATGGGTCAACTGTTGAAAGTGTGGACAGTTTTAGATTTCTCTGTTTACACATCACAGACACCCTCACATGTCTTTATTCATGCTCAATAATCCAGCAAAGAAAATCAAAGAAGGTTGAATCAGTTCATCTGGACACAACGTTTACTGACAGATACGTTTCATCACTCAACTACAACTATATTTTATAAAGCACTTTGAGTGGCTGTTGCAGCTAGAAAAGCGCTATATAAAATGCAACTTGATTGATTGATTGACTGATTGAACTAAGTGACATCTTCAGTCTAAACTGACTGCAGGTCTCTTCAACCCTTATAAACAATACAGTAGAATACAGTGCCTAACGACTGAAACCAACGACCAGTTTCTTATGCAAATATGGGTGTGACCTTTAACTAGAGACTAGCTTGGTCTAGTCAGAAAGGCACGAACTGAGGAAGCCTCTTGGATGAGAGGCGAAACGTCTTCACGGATATATAACCAAGTCCAGTTGCACTTGATTCAACTCCTTTGGATGACCTTTAACTAGAGTTTCAAAGGCCATATGTACTATTCACCGAGGACTAGAGGATTGTTGGCATCACAGCACTGTAAGATGGCGAATCCTCTGTGAATAGTACACATGGCCATCAAAACTCCAGTAAATGGACACGCCCATATTTGATCATGAAACTGGTCGTTTGGTTCGATCGTCATCCATCTGCCAGCGCCGTGTCATTACCTTCACGTAGGATTTCTCGGTGTCGACCAGCTCCTGGATGACCTTGCAGAGCCGCTGGGAGACAGACATGTTTCTGGGGCTTGGCCGCGGCACGCTGGCCTCGCCAACGTATGGGTTTTTGGGAACGTCCACTTCCACACTGCAACTCTCCGGGAAGGTCTGGTACAGCGTGTACACCCGCTCCATATTCTGAGAGGAGGAGGACAGATGGGCGGAAACGTTAATGTAAGGATTGATTGGTACACTGAATTCTTGATGAATGATTTAACCGATGGATTTAGCGTCTTTATGCATCCAGGTAAGAAAATCAAAGAAGGTCGATGATGATTTATGGAAGGTTTCACAGTCATTTTGAGAATTTATTAATTAATTCAACGGGACAGTAACAAATGTAATGAATGGTACTAATCAGTTAACACTCTTCTTCAGGGTGGGTTACAGTTTGATGACCATCATTAGAAGCCACCACTAGGAAGGTCAAAGGTCACCAGTACAGTGCTAGGGTGATGGAGAGAATCGATGTTTCTTGACATGATCACGCTTATAAAAGCAAGGCTGTGTAGCAAAATGAAACCAGTGAGGAAAAGCAAACATGTCTGTTTTTTTCAGGCCATCGGCCAAACGCAGAGATACAAACAAATCTGTAACTAGTATATCAAGATGGATGACTCTCCATCAACCAGTCAAACGCCATCTGTACACCCAAATACAACGCAATGTGCTTTAAATGAAGCGGAAATGCACGGATTAAAAGTAGGTGATGTGAAAAGAAGAAAACATTATTTTTTCAAGTGAAAGCTAAAAAGTTAAATAAAAGAAAAGAAAATCAACCTTAAAATATAGAAATATATAAAAGAATAATGAAACCCCATTACAACCCAGAGCCCATTCACACAACATCAGGGGTGGACTCTGCTCGACTGTGGATCTGGGCTGAAGTCGGTGAGGTGTTTCCCAGCCGTCCAGGGGGAGGAGGATCAGAGACGGATTAGGATGCCGTGTGGAGGTTAAGAGCTGCTATCTACAGACCAGCAGATCTGAGGACCGAAACCAGAGCCAAACACTGACACACATTCCCACAGCTTTCACCAGCCAGATTCACCCGCTGGCCGAGGGTCACCCAGCAAGTTAAAGACCTGTTTTCCCGTCTCACCGTATTTGTAAAGTTAAGCTACACACCAGAACTGCTGTTGTGGTGAAAATGTGACTAAAGCCCCGTGAGGAACTCTCCTCCTGCTTGACAACATAACTAAACAGTTTCTAAAACTAATCAGCTTCTGGGCATCAGTGACATCATCTAATACTCTGATTTGATTGGACGGTCAGTGAATTGTCATCATCAGTCTGTCAGCTGGTCTGTTTCTGAATAGTTGCCTAGCAACTTCATGCTAGTTAGCTAGCTAGCTAGCTAGCTATCAATAAAGAGTCGTGACATTAACCTGCTGAGAATTGTCTGTGTTCAGAGAGGGGGCGCTAACACAGTTATAACAAATCAGCTAGTGAGGGAAGTGATAATACATCTGAATAACATCTGCTGTGTTTCATGTCACGACATGTTGTCTTGATTATTTATTAGTTATTGGTAAGCTCTTTTATTGATAACCATAGCTAGGTTACTGTAATGAGACCACTGGCTTGTCTGTGTTCCCTATATACTGTATGATGTATAGTACACACTGTACGATGTATAGTACATACTGTATGATGTATCGTACTCCCTGTATGAGGTATAGTACACACTGCATGATGCATAGTACATACTATATGATGTATAGTACACACTGTATGATGTACACTGTATGATGTATAGTACATACTATATGAAGTATAGTACACACTGTATGATGTACATTGTATGATGTATAGTACTTACTGTATGATGCATAGTACATACTGTATGATGTATAGTATGCACTGTATGATGTATATTACTTACTGTATGATGTATAGTACGCACTGTAGGATGTATAGTTTATCCTGCAGTTGTGTTGTGTGACTGTTAGTCTGCTCACAATACAGTTTATCTAGGTACAGGACATTAGTACATTTACATTAGTACATTTAGCTCATTTCATTTACTCTTTTATTTACTCTTATTCACCTGATGAGGAGCGCTCACCTGATGAGGAGCGCTCACCTGATGAGGAGCGCTCACCTGATGAGGAACGCTCACCTGATGAGGACTCCTCACCTGATGAGGAGCGCTCACCTGATGAGGAGCGCTCACCTGATGAGGAGCGCTCACCTGATGAGGAGCACTCACCTGATGAGGAGCACTCACCTGATGAGGAACGCTCACCTGATGAGGAGCACTCACCTGATGAGGAATGCTCACCTGATGAGGAGCACTCACCTGATGAGGAGCACTCACCTGATGAGGAGCACTCACCTGATGAGGACTCCTCACCTGATGAGGAGCGCTCACCTGATGAGGAGCACTCACCTGATGAGGAGCACTCACCTGATGAGGACTCCTCTGCTGCTGTGAGTGAATATCACACATCTGACCCTTTTTACATTTCTATTTTGTTTCCTTCACACATGTACAGAAAGATTCGTTCTGGTTTCTTGTTGTTTTTATGGCTCCATGTTGGAAAACACACGGACTCAGTCAGGCCACTAAAGTTTCTACCTTTCTTTCTAGTTCTGAGTTCAGTTCTGGTTCTAGCTATATTTCCAGTTCTGATTAAAAAAAAATGTCTGATTCTAGCTCTAATTTTAGTTTCAGTCCTAGTTCTGATTGCCCGATTCTAGCTCCGGTTCTGATTCTAGATCAGAACCAGACAGCGGATCCGGTCCATTACCAGGAGGACGATGTGGTCCGGTGGGCGTTGGCAGACCACACAGCAGGTCACCTCGTCCAGCAGCCCGGCCAGTCGCTCCTTCAGACTCGGCCGGAGAGGCGGCAGGTGGAGGGCAGGAAGGAGCTCAGTTGCCTCCTCCCCTCCTCCCTCCCAGTCCTCCTCCAGGGGCAGGATCCAGCACAGAGCCCCCATGTAAACAGGGGAGTCCATAGAGACCGCGGCTGGGGTCAGAGGTCGTGTCTGTGGGCTGTCAGAGCCGTTCAGGAACAACATCCCACGAGTGCTCTGTGTTTCGACCATCGACGCCGGTGGCCATTAATCCCGTTTCACACATCAACACATTGTGTCTCTCTGTATCGCGGTCTGGGTGTCTCGCTCTCTGGGAGTAAGCCTGGATTAACAGCCTACCCAGGGATCCCGTGTGAGCTGACACATACACTTTAAGAGCCAGCGAGGATTCTGGGAAAGGGCAAAGGAAGTAGATAATTGACTCCGTATGGAGGCGGTTAGTTCCAAGTTATTTGTTTCTGCACGTCCCGACTAGCTGCAACACAACACACGTTGAACCTTATTGTCTTTATTTGGCCTTGTGTGTGCGTCGGGCGGTGAAGTCCGATGAGCTGGTTACGGGTGGCAGATGAACAAACCGAACGGGGAGTTCTGAATCTGGAGCAGTCAGCGCGGCAGGACAGGAGCTGAGATCTGAGGAGGTTTAGGATGAATGAGGAGACAGCAGAACACCTCCGCTCTGCTGAGGGTTACACACCGTCCAGCTCACCGGCATACGGCGCCGTCATCTGCCAAAGCTGCCGCCAATCAGACGGGCAGACGAGGTGCCCGACGTGGAAGGACTGAGATGTGCTGGTACTGCCGGTGTTGAAGCCCCAATAACAGCCTCCCGGCTCAGATGGGCCGGCCACGTGAGAGGAACGCCAGACAACCGCCCGCCAGAGGAGGTTTTCTACGGGGAGCCGTGCCAGGGGAAAAGGGGGGCAGGGAGGCCAGAAGCTAGGCTTCACATGAAGGTCTGCGGCGTAGATGACTCCAGCTGGGAGACAGTGGCCTTGGACAGACAGAGATGGCGCTCCGCAGAAAGGCAATCGAGAACAGCTGTTGAACAGAAGAGACAAGACGCCTACGATAAGGCCCACCGTGCAAGACACAACAGACCCACTCGGACAACGTTCGTCCGGGACCAATGCGCACGACATGGTCGCTCTAATGCGGCCTGCTGGCCCGCAGGCTCGCTCGCCGAGCTTAAACTGCATCGCAGGCGTCATCGTTTCGATGGACTGCCGAAGAGAAGAGAAGTAACATACCAAGTAATATATTAGTGGGTCCTCCTCAAAGCTCCACACAGATTCACTGAAGGGAAACCACTGATGACGAGACTGTCACACACAACTGGGCAATAAGATGTAGTTAGTAATATACTAATTAGTAATATACCCGGCAGGAGTAATATACCCAGCAGGAGTAACATACCCAGCACTAGTAACATACCCAGCACTAGTAACATACCCAGCACTAGTAATATACCCAGCACTAGTAATATACCCAGCAGGAGTAATATACCCAGCACTAGTAATATACCCGGCACTAGTAATATACCCAGCAGGAGTAATATACCCAGCACTAGTAATATACCCGGCACTAGTAATATACCCAGCACTGGTAATATACCCAGCAGGATTAATATACCCAGCACTAGTAATATACCCAGCAGGAGTAATATACCCAGCACTGGTAATATACCCAGCAGGAGTAATATACCCAGCACTAGTAATATACCCAGCAGGAGTAATATACCCAGCACCAGTAACATACCCAGCACTAGTAATATACCCAGCAGGAGTAATATACCCAGCAGGAGTAATATACCCAGCACTAGTAATATACCCAGCACTAGTAATATACCCGGCACTAGTAATATACCCAGCAGGAGTAATATACCCGGCACTAGTAATATACCCAGCAGGAGTAATATACCCAGCACTAGTAACATACCCAGCACTAGTAATATACCCAGCACTAGTAATATACCCAGCACTAGTAATATACCCAGCAGGAGTAATATACCCAGCACTAGTAATATACCCAGCAGGAGTAATATACCCAGCACTAGTAATATACTCAGCAGGAGTAATATACCCAGCACTAGTAATATACCCGGCACTAGTAATATACCCAGCAGGAGTAATATACCCAGCACTAGTAATATACCCGGCACTAGTAATATACCCAGCAGGAGTAATATACCCAGCACTAGTAATATACCCGGCACTAGTAATATACCCAGCACTGGTAATATACCCAGCAGGATTAATATACCCAGCACTAGTAATATACCCAGCAGGAGTAATATACCCAGCACTGGTAATATACCCAGCAGGAGTAATATACCCAGCACTAGTAATATACCCAGCAGGAGTAATATACCCAGCACCAGTAACATACCCAGCACTAGTAATATACCCAGCAGGAGTAATATACCCAGCAGGAGTAATATACCCAGCACTAGTAATATACCCAGCACTAGTAATATACCCAGCAGGAGTAATATACCCAGCACTAGTAATATACCCAGCAGGAGTAATATACCCAGCACTAGTAATATACCCAGCACTAGTAATATACCCAGCAGGAGTAATATACCCAGCAGGAGTAATATACCCAGCACTAGTAATATACCCAGCAGGAGTAATATACCCAGCACTAGTAATATACCCAGCAGGAGTACCATACCCAGCACTAGTAATATACCCAGCACTAGTAATATACCCAGCACTAGTAACATACCCAGCACTAGTAACATACCCAGCATGAGTAATATACCCAGCAGGAGTAACATACCCAGCACTAGTAATATACCCAGCAGGAGTAACATACCCAGCACTAGTAATATACCCAGCAGGAGTAACATAGCCAGCAGGAGTAATATACCCAGCACTAGTAATATACCCAGCAGGAGTAATATACCCAGCACTAGTAACATACCCAGCATGAGTAACATACCCAGCACTAGTAATATACCCAGCAGAAGTAATATACCCAGCACTAGTAATATACCCAGCACCAGTAATATACCCAGCACTAGTAATATACCCAGCAGGAGTAATATACCCAGCACTAGTAATATACCCAGCACCAGTAACATACCCAGCACTAGTAATATACCCAGCAGGAGTAATATACCCAGCACTAGTAATATACCCAGCACTAGTAATATACCCAGCACTAGTAATATACCCAGCACTAGTAATATACCCAACAGGAGTAATATACCCAGCACTAGTAATACACCCAGCACTAGTAATATACCCAGCATGAGTAACATACCCAGCACTAGTAATATACCCAGCATGAGTAACATACCCAGCAGGAGTAACATACCCAGCACTAGTAATATACCCAGCATGAGTAACGTACCCAGCACTAGTAATATACCCAGCAGGAGTAATATACCCAGCAGGAGTAATATACCCAGCACTAGTAATATACCCGGCACTAGTAATATACCCAGCAGGAGTAATATACCCAGCACTAGTAATATACCCAGCATGAGTAATATATCCACCACTAGTAATATACCCAGCAGGAGTAACATACCCAGCACTAGTAATATACCCAGCAGGAGTAATATACCCAGCAGGAGTAATATACCCAGCACTAGTAATATACCCAGCAGGAGTAACATACCCAGCACTGGTAATATACCCAGCACTAGTAATATACCCAGCAGGAGTAATATACCCAGCACTAGTAATATACCCAGCACTAGTAACATACCCAGTATTAGTAATATACCCAGCAGGAGTAATATACCTAGCATGAGCAACATACCCAGCACTAGTAATATACCCAGCATGAGTAACGTACCCAGCAGGAGTAACATACCCAGCAGGAGTAACATACCCAGTATGAGTAATATACCCAGCACTAGTAATATACCCAGCACTAGTAATATACCCAGCACTAGTAACATACCCAGCACTAGTAACATACCCAGCATGAGTAATATACCCAGCAGGAGTAACATACCCAGCACTAGTAATATACCCAGCAGGAGTAACATACCCAGCACTAGTAATATACCCAGCAGGAGTAACATAGCCAGCAGGAGTAATATACCCAGCACTAGTAATATACCCAGCAGGAGTAATATACCCAGCACTAGTAACATACCCAGCATGAGTAACATACCCAGCACTAGTAATATACCCAGCAGAAGTAATATACCCAGCACTAGTAATATACCCAGCACCAGTAATATACCCAGCACTAGTAATATACCCAGCAGGAGTAATATACCCAGCACTAGTAATATACCCAGCACCAGTAACATACCCAGCACTAGTAATATACCCAGCAGGAGTAATATACCCAGCACTAGTAATATACCCAGCACTAGTAATATACCCAGCACTAGTAATATACCCAGCACTAGTAATATACCCAACAGGAGTAATATACCCAGCACTAGTAATACACCCAGCACTAGTAATATACCCAGCATGAGTAACATACCCAGCACTAGTAATATACCCAGCATGAGTAACATACCCAGCAGGAGTAACATACCCAGCACTAGTAATATACCCAGCATGAGTAACGTACCCAGCACTAGTAATATACCCAGCAGGAGTAATATACCCAGCAGGAGTAATATACCCAGCACTAGTAATATACCCGGCACTAGTAATATACCCAGCAGGAGTAATATACCCAGCACTAGTAATATACCCAGCATGAGTAATATATCCACCACTAGTAATATACCCAGCAGGAGTAACATACCCAGCACTAGTAATATACCCAGCAGGAGTAATATACCCAGCAGGAGTAATATACCCAGCACTAGTAATATACCCAGCAGGAGTAACATACCCAGCACTGGTAATATACCCAGCACTAGTAATATACCCAGCAGGAGTAATATACCCAGCACTAGTAATATACCCAGCACTAGTAACATACCCAGTATTAGTAATATACCCAGCAGGAGTAATATACCTAGCATGAGTAACATACCCAGCACTAGTAATATACCCAGCATGAGTAACGTACCCAGCAGGAGTAACATACCCAGCAGGAGTAACATACCCAGTATGAGTAATATACCCAGCACTAGTAATATACCCAGCACTAGTAATATACCCAGCACTAGTAACATACCGAGCACTAGTAATATACCCAGCAGGAGTAACATACCCAGCAGGAGTAATATACCCAGCAGGAGTAACATACCCAGCACTAGTAATATACCCAGCAGGAGTAACATACCCAGCACTAGTAATATACCCAGCATGAGTAAACCAACACATACTGATCAGTACTACAGGTTTGACTCTGATCATCCACTGCAGCACAAACTAGGAGTCACCAGGACGCTGGACCACCGAGCTGACAACGTCCCCACTGACACAGCGGCCGGGGAAGGGGAGAAACCCCACATTAAACAGGCCCTGGTTAAGTGTGGTTATCCTAACTGGGCGTTTGTCAAAGCCAGGAAGACCCCAAACAGCACCAGCCGATCGAAGAGAAGGACAACAGCTGTCTAAGAGTAAACCAATGGTAATTCCATATGTGGCGGGAGCGTCGGAACAGTTGAGACGTGTATTTTCCAAACACACCGTCTCAACTGCTTTCAAACCCCAAGAAGTTGGTCCACCCCAAGGACCGGGTCCCCCGGCACAAACAGAGCAATATAGTGTAGCTGTTAAGTGCCGGGACGATTGTCGTGACAACAAACAATATACTAAGAACCCATTTACACATACACCCACCCACACACACTGTCTAGTCTGTTTCATCAATCACACTCTGAAGCACAAATGAACACACCCCCCTTCAGCTCTCTCTCCCTGTGTTACACCACCCTCTCTCGCTCTCTCTCTCTCTCTCTGGCTCACCTGCTCTGCGGCGCTGTCGTCTATACTGGACTCTGTGTGTGTGTGCGTGGTGGCCCGGTCAGACACGGGGGGGAGGAGACTCTCTGGAACGTCTCTGGTCAGCAGCGGATCTGGAAAGGACACAAGTGGGTATAAAGAGATGATCACCTGACTGGAATTAGCCTGTTAGGCTGAGCCTGGAGGTCTGTGAGTGAAGAAGCCTTAGCAGAAAAGACGGTCAGATCTGCGGTCCAATAACATCGATGGGGTGTAGGTTCAATTCCCTGCGAGGTTGATACGGTCTAAAATCTCGGGAATGTAATCAGAGGAGTTCATTTATTAACTGGAGCTGACACAGCTGAGTGATCTGCTGGAGAATGACAGCTGACACATAATAACCATCAGAATCAGAATACTTTATTCATCCCCGAGGGCAAATTGGGTTAATAATAATACAAATAATAATGATAATAATAACATCCCCGTGACCCTGAGAGCAGGATAAGCGGTTTGGACAATGGGGGGGGGGTATTATTATTATCATTAAATCAAATGACTTGTAAAAACTTCACATTAAGATGAACAGAGAGAGATGACAGTTCCAGGGTGTCGTGGCTTTTTGAAGGTTTTTGGGGACAGGTCATCTAATGAATTAAACGTTACTCAATAATCATCATCATCATCATCATTATATTTATGTAGCGCTTTTCGAGACACCCAAAGTGCTTCACAGTGAAGGGGGTAACTCACTTCAACCACCACCCATGTGCAGCACCACCTGGGTGGTGCACGGCAGCCATTTTGCACCAGAACGCTCAACACACATCAGCTTGAGGTGGAGAGGGAGGAGTCATTGAGCCAATTACATGGGGGGATGGTCAGGTGGTCCAGATGGGGAGAGCCAGGTTGGGAATGTTGCCAGGACACCGGGGACCCCCTACTCTTTGTGATAAGCGCTGTGGGGTCTTTAATGACCACAGTGAGTCAGGACCTCGGTTTATCGTCTCATCTGAAGGACGGCGCCTCCTACAGCAGTGTCCCCGTCACCGCACTGGGGCATTGGGGTTTGATATTTGTTGATTTTATTAGGACCAGAGGGAAGACTGCCCCCTACTGGCCCACCAACACCACTTTCGGCAGCAACTCCATTTTCCCAGGAGGTCTCCCATCCAAGTACTAGCCAAGCCCACACCTGCTTAGCTTCCGTCATTTGGCAGAGCTGGGGTCCATGTTGGTATGGCTGCCGAAAAACTAAGGCGGAGTCACTGTGACGTGTCACATCTCTTTTTTTTTACATTTTATTTCTGATTTTTCCCTTCTTTCTCCCAATTTAGTGGCCAATCGATCCCTATTTTAGTTCAAACACCCACCCTCGTACTGCATGCGTTCGCCAACTGCGTCTCTCCGGCCGGCAGTCTCGAAGGAGTCGCCTCGCCACTTCCGTGACAAGGCGACTCCAGGCCCAACCACTGCTTTTTCCAACACACCCAGAGACGCATTCATGTGACGAACACAAGCCGACTCCGCCCCCCTCCCGAAGACAGCGTTGCCCATTATCGCTGCTTCATCGAGTCCGGCCATAGTCGGATCTGACGAGACCGGGGCGCGAACCCCCGGTCCCCAGTGGGCAACTGCATCGACGCAAAGCCGACGCTTAGACCGCTACACCACCGCGGCCCCGACGTGTCACATCTCTGATGGAGAGACAGGAAGTCACTCGTGTCGCGTTGTGGTTATTTGGCAGTCGTGCTGAGCGATTACTCGAGAGCTCAGTCAACGTTCTCTGTTTAGTTCTGAACACACGTTGATGATGGACAAGTGACTTGACGCATGCTCAACAACCCATCTAAGAAGATCAAAGAGGGTGGAATCAGTTCATCTGGATACAACGTTTATCGACAGACATCAAAGAGGGTGGAATCAGTTCATCTGGATACAACGTTTCCGACGTATCTGTCAATAGACGTTGTATCCAGATGAACTGATTCAACCTTCTTTGATGATGGAAAAGGTTTGCCTCCGTTCACATGGTTTGTAAATGCTGCCAAAAATGAACGCTATCTTGATAGTGCTTTAACCTTCTAGATATCGTTTTCATCTAAATGGTTGATAAAATCTGTTCAAAATATTTAAAACTGCTGTCAAAATCATCTTTTATTTCCAAAAAAAAAGGGAAGTCAGGCCGAACCCCCCCCCCCCAAAAAATCACTATACCACCACACTAACTGGAGGTAAATATAAAACCTTGCCAATGTTTGAAATATGTGTTGACTTTGGTTTATTGGCGACATCTCATCGAATCAGATCCAAACCTCTGCTGAGTTTGTCCTTTCGCATTTGAAACTGTGTTTCTGTCTCTCTGTGAAATGCACCGTGAGTTCCTTCATTCATTTAACTTGTCCCGTGTGTCTACCGGCCCTCCACCTGATGTATGCTGGGATATGGATGGTGTCCCTCTACGTACCTGTGGTCCAAACCGGGAGCTGACCGGGGGCCGCTGAGGGACTGGGGCCGCTGGCGTTGGGCCAAATGGCGCCGGGCTCCTCGGGGCTTGGCTCCTCTCGTCTCAGGACCAGAAGGAGCGTCGGGCGGCTGAAGAGGGTTTCCATCAGAGCTAGATCCAGGCCGGACACACCGGCTCCGTTCAGGACCAGGACTTCATCTCCACCTCTCAGTCCTGCGTGGAGCAAACGGGCCCAGAAAATAAAGTGGATCCGTGCAGAGTTGGAGCGGCACCCGACGGAACCGTTTTCTCACATCTGAAAGCTCTTCTGTCACGTCTGTTTTTCCCTGATCCTCTATCAGACCAGATGACGGCCTGTTCACAAGACCACCGTCAGGGTGATCAGGGTCGGACCTCAAACACATATCTTCAGGTACGGGATGAAGGCTCACGTCATCACCCCGGCTGATGTTTGCTTTAACGAATATGAACATCTGACCTGCTTCTTCATCACGTGAGCACTCCAGCCCCATCACACCTCATGCACATACCTGAGCAGTATGTGGTAGTGCCTGTGACTGTGTGCATGTATGCATGACTATATGCAATGTATATACTGGAGTGTGTAGGGAGGGGAACTGGTTTCCTTCTGTAAGGAGCTTGTATGCTGGTGTACAGGCTATGGCGACTACCTCATGTAGGACAACAAAGAATAAATCTGCCTATCTAGCCACCTATCTAACGCGTCTATCCATCTATCATCTCATAACCAGACCAGCATTAAACGGTGCCACAGCTCCAGACCAGTCTACATGCAGCTACTCGACCGTCTCGTTCCTGCTGGTCTCTCCAAACGAGAACTCAGCTAAATGACAAACATGGAAAACTAGAACGTAAAAGACACTCCGTCTTTTTCGTTTCATTAGCCAGGCTAGTTTGTGTAAACCAGGGTTGTGGTTCTGGTCCAGGTTCTAGTTACCCTGTCTGAAGGCCAGTCCCAGCGGGTCCACCTCGCTGATGAACACGTGGCTTTTCCCACCTCCGTCCACGTGGCCCGTCACAGCGAAACCTGCAGCAATCAAACGGCGAAGGTCACAGCAGGGTTTTTATGTCCATGTCTGCGGTCGGTAGGATTTTATCCCAGCCACTGAGGATGCACGAGCCGGGGCGTCGTTAGTGCCGGCCCCAAGCCCGGATAAATGGGGGGGGTTGCGTCAGGAAGGGCATCCGGTGTAAAAGTTTTGCCGAATCAAATATGTGGCTCATAAATCAGATTTCCATAATGGATCGGCCAAGGCCCAGGTTACCAACGACCGCCAGCGGTACTGTGGCGCTCGTTGGTACTGCTGGGTAGCAACGACCGCCAGCGGTACTGTGGCGCTCGTTGGTACTGTTGGGTAGCAACGACCGCCAGCGGTACTGTGGCGCTCGTTGGTACTGCTGGGTAGCAACGACCGCCAGCGGTACTGTGGCGCTCGTTGGTACTGCTGGGTAGCAACGACCGCCAGCGGTACTGTGGCGCTCGTTGGTACTGCTGGGTAGCAACGACCGCCAGCGGTACTGTGGCGCTCGTTGGTACTGTTGGGTAGCAACGACCGCCAGCGGTACTGTGGCGGTCGTTGGTACTGCTGGGTAGCAACGACCGCCAGCGGTACTGTGGCGCTGGTTGGTACTGCTGGGTAGCAACGACCGCCAGCGGTACTGTGGCGCTGGTTGGTACTGCTGGGTAGCAACGACCGCCAATGGTACTGTGGCGCTCGTTGGTACTGCTGGGTAGCAACGACCGCCAACGGTACTGTGGCGCTCGTTGGTACTGCTGGGTAGCAACGACCGCCAACGGTACTGTGGCGCTCGTTGGTACTGCTGGGTAGCAACGACCGCCAGCGGTACTGTGGCGCTGGTTGGTACTGCTGGGTAGCAACGACCGCCAATGGTACTGTGGCGCTCGTTGGTACTGCTGGGTAGCAACGACCGCTAGCGGTACTGTGGCGCTGGTTGGTACTGCTGGGTAGCAACGACCGCCAGCGGTACTGTGGCGCTCGTTGGTACTGTTGGGTACCAACGACTATGCTACTGTTGGGTGAAGGAGAAAGAGAGGGGGTTGGACGGTTTGGAGACAAAGCAAGAGAGGCAAGATTGAGATGGTTTGGACATGTGTGGAGGAGAGATGCTGGGTATACTGGGAGAAGGATGCTGAATATGGAGCTGCCAGGGAAGAGGAGAAGAGGAAGGCCAAAGAGGAGGTTTATGGATGTGGTGAGGGAGGACATGCAGGTGGCTGGTGTGACAGAGGAAGATGCAGAGGACAGGAAGAGATGGAAACGGATGATCTGCTGTGGCGCCCCCTATCAGGAGCAGCCGGAAGTGGTAGTAGCAGTATTACTCTGCTTTTGATATGACTTTCATATGCAAACCGACTCAGCCGTCAAAATCTTGCACATGATAGCAAACCACAATTTCTCAAAAGAGGTTCAAACAGAACGTTGTGGAAGTCATAGAATCTGTTTATCTAATGTTTGTCTTTAAACCCCATTCAGTTCCTTTTGCTCCTGGCGTTTTCATCATCCCTCTATATGGTATTTTTCATTGGTGTCAGTGGGGGGGGGGGTGTCCCACTATGCTCACCTAGTATTCAAACACAGTGGAGCCCAAACAGGAAATGTGTTGAGTCCACCACAGAAGAAGAAGAACTCACCAAAGTCCAGAGCCTCATCAGAGCGACACAACTGGATGGTGAACACGTTGACAGCTGACAACTCCAGTTCATCATAGACCTGGAGACAGAACACACACACACACACACACACACACACACACACACACACACACACACACACACACACACACACACACGTATAAACACATGCATACATACAACACAATCAATGCAATTAGAACACCATGCATACACACATATGAACTTGGTGATGTCTGTGTGTGTGTGTGTGTGTGTGTGTGTGTGTGTGTGTGTTGGTTTGGTTCCTACCAGTTCTCTCAGCAGGTGGCCGGGTGCTGCTGTGCCGGTTTCTGTATTTTGACCCACTCGTCTCGTCACACGCACACAAAACTGGTTCTGGTCCAAATGTCTCTCCTGGACACACACACACACACACACACACACAAAAAGTTACTTTAAACATTCCCTCATTCAGGAGAAGTTTCTGCTTCACATTCATACAGCTCACCACAGTCATACTGGGAACTGACCAGTATCACCAGTCTACTACTACTGTTGCTTACTGGGAACTGACCAGTACAACCACAGTCTACTACTACTGTTGCTTACTGGGAACTGACCAGTACAACCACAGTCTACTACTACTGTTGTTTACTGGGAACTGACCAGTACAACCACAGTCTACTACTACTGTTGCTTACTGGGAACTGACCAGTACAACCACAGTCTACTACTACTGTTGTTTACTGGGAACTGACCAGTACAACCAGTCTACTACTACTGTTGGTTACTGGGAACTGACCAGTACAACCAGTCTACTACTACTGTTGGTTACTGGGAACTGACCAGTACAACCACAGTCTACTACTACTGTTGGTTACTGGGAACTGACCAGTACAACCAGTCTACTACTACTGTTGGTTACTGGGAACTGACCAGTACAACCAGTCTACTACTACTGTTGGTTACTGGGAACTGACCAGTACAACCACAGTCTACTACTACTGTTGGTTACTGGGAACTGACCAGTACAACCACAGTCTACTACTACTGTTGTTTACTGGGAACTGACCAGTACAGCCAGTCTACTACTACTGTTGCTTACTGGGAACTGACCAGTACAGCCACAGTCTACTACTACCATTGTTTACTGGGAACTGACCAGTACAGCCAGTCTACTACTACTGTTGCTTACTGGGAACTGACCAGTACAGCCAGTCTACTACTACTGTTGTTTACTGGGAACTGACCAGTACAGCCAGTCTACTACTACTGTTGTTTACTGGGAACTGACCAGTACAGCCACAGTCTACTACTACCATTGTTTACTGGGAACTGACCAGTACAACCAGTCTACTACTACTGTTGCTTACTGGGAACTGACCAGTACAACCAGTCTACTACCTACTACTACTGTTGCTTACTGGGAACTGACCAGTACAGCCACAGTCTACTACCTATTACTACTGTTGGCTACTGGGAACTGACCAGTACAACCAGTCTACTACTACTGTTGCTTACTGGGAACTGATCAGTACAACCAGTCTACTACCTACTACTACTGTTGCTTACTGGGAACTGACCAGTACCTCAGCACCATTTCATGAGGGGTGGAGGTGTGTGTCAACTCAAGCCAAAACATTTTTCATCCTTTCGTTCTCTCCACACCTCAAACAAACTGATGATGAACCACAGACACATGAACATCCCTGCTCCGCCTCCGGCGACAGTATGCAGGGAGTCCGGAGACTGGACATGGGTGTGATCCTGGACGACCAACTGTCGTTTGCTGCAAACGCTGCATCGGTTGCTCGCTCCTGCAGATTTCTCCTCTACAACATCAGGAGGATTCGCCCATTCCTCACCGACGAGACGGCACAGGTGCTCATCCAGGCTCTGGTCGTCTCCCGGCTGGACTACGGCAACTCCCTCCTTGATGGCGCCCTGGCGTCGGCCATCAGACCTCTGGAGCTTGTTCAGAAAGCTGCAGCTCGTCTGGTGTTCAACCGCCCTAAGTTCTCCCACACAACTCCCCTTCTCATGTCCCCTACACTGGCTCCCAGTAGCTGCTCGCATCCAGTTTAAGACTCTGGTGCTGGCCTACAGGGCAGTGAAAGGAGCAGCTCCTTCCTATCTCCAGGCCATGGTCAAGCCCTACACCCCCGCCCCACCACTTCGCTCTGCTGCCTCGGGTCGCCTGGTTGCCCCGTCGCTCAGAGGCCCCTGCTGCCGATCGACCCGGTCCCGGCTCTGTTCTGTTCTGGCCCCACAGTGGTGGTATGAGCTCCCCACTGATGTCAGGACAGCCGAGTCGCTGTCCATCTTTCATGGCAGGTTGAAAACTCACCTCTTTAAGAACTACTACCCTGTTACTTGTTCTTAGCACTTATTGTATTCACTCATTAAAAAAAAATCTCTTTCTCGTGCTTTTACTTTAGCACTGGTTTTGCTCTTAGATGCTTGTTTAGATGCACTTATGACCTCTGATGACTAGTAGTTCTCCTGACTTCCTATGTTAAATTCACTTATTGTAAGTGGCTTTGGATAAAAGCGTCGGCTAAATGACTGTAATGTAATGTAATGTAATGTAATGACATGAATTACCGAGGGATCAAATGTGATTTGAGTCAGGGATGTTCTCCCCCTGGTGGTCTTCTCAAAACTCGCTTCTGCTTCCCAATGGAGAACTGATCCAATACAACCTGCTGACTCCACATCTGGCATATGCGGTGGCACATGTTCGTGTAGAGCTTTGTTAGTAATGTAAGGAGCCGTCCGGGTGGCGTGGCGGTCTATTCCATGGCCTACCAACACCGGGATCGGCAGTTCGAGTCCCCGTGTTACCTCCGGCTCGGTCGGGCGTCCCTACAGACACAATTGGCCGTGTCTGCTGGTGGGAAGCCGGATGTGGGTATGTGTCCTGGTCGCTGCACTAGCGCCTCCTCTGGTCGGTCAGGGCGCCTGTTCAGAGGGGAGGGGGAACCGTGGGGAATAGCGTGATCCTCCCATGCGCTACGTCCCCCTGGTGAAACTCCTCACTGTCAGGTGAAAAGAAGCGGCTGGTGACTCCACATGTATCGGAGGAGGCATGTGGTAGTCTGCAGCGCCCCCCTGGGATGGCTCGGGAAGAGTGGGGTAATTGGCTAAGCACAATTGGGGAGAAAAAGGGGGGCGGGGCCAAAAAAAGTAATGCAAGGAAGTGCAGTACACGTACTCGACACACGGCGGTGAGCAGGTCCGACACCACGTCATCTTCTCTCACCGCCACCCGGATGACGCCGCCGTCCGGCGTCCTGACGGCGACCGCTGCATCCGGGCTGCTGTACCGCGACCGGCCATCAGGGGACACCGACACCTGCAGCTTGGTAAATGCATCCAGTCCCTGGTTACACAGACAAACCACGTTCAGGTTAGCAGCAGTACGAGTACCAATGGACGAGGAGGCACACCGGGCCAGGAGAGCAGCACCAGTCTCAAGTCCGGAGGCCGTGAGAACCAGAATATAGTTGCACACAGCTACACAAACGTGTTTTTCTAAGTTCCAGAGCCCTTCAACTCCAGATAAAACCAAACCGGCCGGTGAAAACAGGACGGCTTTATAATGACTGCCCACAAACAGGGGTTAATAAATGAGTACACTTACGAGCACTTATAACACACTTGTTAACATTAACCGACAGATTAAAGTATTAATAACAGTCTTATGAATGTGCAGAGGCAATGGGTCATTTGGGGGCACAGCGCCACCTGCTGGGTGCAGAAAAAAGGGGTTTCAGTGGCACCGATTTATCTAGAAATGAATGAATTACTCATTATTCCAAATCGACGACATAACAAGACCTGGTTTCTGCTGTTATTTAGTGGGCCGGTAATCTAAAAGTTGAGGCAGTGGCTTGACACGATCATTATAGAAGGGTGTTTTATCTGCTTCTATGTGGGGATGGCCCCGCTCGCTCAACACCAGAGGTGCACTAGCGCCTCCTCTGGTCGGCCGGGGCACCTGCTCAGGGGGGAGGGGGAACTGGGGGGGGATAGCGGGATCCTCCCACGCGCCACGTCCCCCTGGTGAAACTCCTCACTACTACTACTAAATTCAAATTCAGAACAGAAACCTTCACTTTCCTGTTTCGTGAGTCTGGCCGTCATTCTCCTTCAAACCAAACTGAACCTCCAGACGGGAGTGACGGTACGCTGTGCATCTGATTATTGAGACCCGCTTTTAGTTTCTGGTTTTAGGTGAGTGGACATGGGAGGATTTACCTCAGAGATGACGCCGGGCTGGTGAACGGGCGATCCGATCATCTGACCCTGAAAAACCTGCAACACAGATGGCGAAGCACACAGACAATCAGCAACTTCACCCAAGACAAGATTCAAACTAAAATGAACAGAAGCCCCTATATTTACACTAAAATTAAAAACTATCTAAAAAACAAAATACTAAATCTGTCCCACACAGAGACTGGAACGATCACAGAGTCATGATGGGAGGAATGAGCGGCCTGGCGGTGGCAAAATTACACGTTATGAGAGCCGAGGTTCGGAGCCTGTCTTCCCTTGACCCGCAACACCAGTCTGATCTGCCATGGACCACCGAGAGAGAGAGAGAGAGAGAGAGAGAGAGAGAGAGAGAGAGAGACCTCCGCTCCGATGTGACCTTATTACACCCCTCAGCTTCCTCCTCCAATGATTTGGGAAATATGTCATCAATCTTTACTGTTGAAAGAAAACTTCACTGTGGTTCTACCGGTGGTTAACTGAGTTCTATTTATTAATACATGTATAGAGAGAACAGACACACAACACGTCCACATACTGGTATATTATCATGCACTATCAGCCTGGTATATATCATCTACTATATCCATATATCAGACCATATACATAGTATATATGTTGAGAGGGGGCTATATAGTGTGTGTGTATATATATAGTGTATATATACACACTGTATATATATATATAGTATACTGTATATAAGTATATACATACACACACACACACACACACACACACACACACACACACACACACACACACACACACACACACACACACACACACACACACACACACACACACACAGTATCTTAGCTATTCCTAGGGCCACACTCTTCTGGACAGAGACCTCAGACGTTCTTACTGGAATCTGTTGGAGCCACTCTCCCAGTTTGGGGATCACAGCCCCTAGTGCTCCTATTACCAATGGGACCACTGTGGCGTTCACATTCCATATCCAATCTCTTTCTTCCCTCAGCCCTTGGTATTTCTCCAGCTTCTCGTGCTCTTTCTTCCTGATGTTGCCGCCGCTCAGGATTGCTACATCGATCCCTACTGCTGTCTTCTGTTCCTTGTCGACCATCACAATGTCTGGTTGGTTAGCCAGCATCTGCTTGTCAGTCTGGAACTTGAAGTCCCACAGGATCTTAGCTCTGCCATTCTCAATCACCTTTGGTGGTGTCTCCCATTTGGACTTGGGACTTCCAGTCTGTATTCAGCACAGATGTTCCTGTACACTATCCCAGCCACTTGCTTTTGCCTTTCAGTGTATGCTTTCCTGGCTAGCCTTTTACACCCTGCTACTAAGTGCTGGACTGTCTCAGGGGCGTCTTTGCACAGCCTACATCTTGGGTCTTGTCTGGTATGGTAGAGCCCTGCCTCAATCAATCTGGTCCTGAGTGCCTGTTCTTGTGCTGCTATCAGGGCCTCTGTGCTGTCCTTCCATCCAGCCTTTTCTAGCAACTGGTAGGATTTCTCAATGTCAGCTATCTCTTCTACCTGTCGATGGTACATCCCAAGGAGGGGCTTGATCGTCCATGATACCTCTTCTTCTTCTTCCCCCACACTCTCTGTCTTCTGCTGCCTGAGGTACTCAACTCAGCAGTCCATCCTGGGGGACCCTCTCTCTGATGTACTCATTGATGTTCCTTGTTTCATCCTCGATAGTGGCCCCTACACTCACTAGCCCTCGGGCCCCATCTTTTCGCTTATTGTAAAGGCCACCCACACACACACACACACACACACACACACACATATATATATATAAACTTAGCACAAAAAGTAAGGAAATGTGTGTTTGGTAGATTATGCCTTTGTTGTAACAATGCTTCTTGGCAGTAAATCTTATATCAGGCAGCTGATTGTCAGCACCTGGGGTACCAGAAGCTCAAAACAAGAGTCAATAGCAGCAGCAAAATAAGCGGTTTGGCATTGGCAGACAAGATTTGGCAAATTTTTCATGGGTGCAACCCACATACTCAGCTCTGCTGCTCATCCCACCAATGCATGTTCCTTACAAATGTGGTGCCATTTAAAAGGGAGATAAACAGGCTTTCCAACGGTATAACATTTATTGCCAAGAAGCATCGTTACAACCAAGAAATAATCTACCAAATACAAATGTCCTTACTTTTTGTGCTAAGTATATATATATATATATATATATATATATATATATATATATATATATATATATATATATATATATATATATATATTCCAGATAGGAGATGGAGCTGGAGGTGGCAGAGTTGGAGATGCTAAGATTTTCATTGGGAGTGATGAAGAAGGACAGGATTAGGAACAAGTATATTAGAGGGACAGCTCAAGTTGGACGGTTTGGAGACAAAGCAAGAGAGACAAGATTGAGATGGTTTGGACATGTGTGGAGGAGAGATGCTGGGTATATTGGGAGAAGGATGCTGAATATGGAGCTGCCAGGGAAGAGGAAAAGAGGAAGGCCAAAGAGGAGGTTTATGGATGTGGTGAGGGAAGACATGCAGGTGACATAAGGACAGAGGAAGATGCAGAAGACAGGAAATGGATGATCCGCTGTGGCGACCCCTAATGGGAGCAGCCGAAAGTAGTAGTAGTATATATCCCAGATCTCAGTAAGCAGGAGATACATGAGGACAGACCCCAACCAGCTGAAACAATCCTACCAACCATGACAGTTGAAGTTACTGAGGTTCAAATGAGAATCATGGCCAGACTAAAGACAGTCGACCCCCAGGCACGGCTTCCATGACTCAGTGACAAAGTACCATCACAACGCCTGCTTGCAGGTGTGAACACAGCCTTATGCAACATCTCAACTGCCACCATAACAGAGACCAATGAGCATGTATATGCCACTGCAGCCGCAATCCTTAGATGCTTGGGTACAGGATTAAGAACACAGGTCACTAACAGTACCCTCTATGGAAGAGAAGGCTGGAAGCCAAGATCGAAGCAGCACAGAGAAATGTTAGCAAGTTAACAGAAGTGCAGAACGGTGTGACAGAAGACAGGCCTTGGTTGAAGAAGTACAGCAAGCTGTCCATAAGTAAGGCCCTGGAAACTGCCAAACAAAGGCTCACAGCTCTGGCCACCAGGCTGAAGAGATACTCTAGAGAAGTAGTGGCTGCTATAGTGTACAGGAATATCTGTACTGAATACAGACTGGATGTCCCCAAGTCCAAACAGGAGACACCGCCAAAGGTGGTTGAGAATGGCAGAGCTAAGATTCCTGTGGGACTTCAAGTCCCAGACTGACAAGCAGGCGCTGACTAACCAACCAGACATTGTTGTGGTGGACAAGGAACAGAAGACAGCAGTAGGGATTGATGTAGCGATCCCGAGCGATGGCAACATCAGGAAGAAGGAGCATGAGAAGCTAGAGAAATACCAAGGGCTGAGGGAAGAACTAGATCGGATGTGGAAGGTGAAATCCACAGTGGTCCCAGTAGTAATAGGAGCACTAGGGGCTGTGACCCCCAAAATTGGGGGAGTGGCTCCAGCAGATTCCAGGAACATCTGAGGTCTCTGTCCAGAAGAGTGTGGTCCTAGGAACAGCTAAGATACTGCACAGGACCCTCAAACTCCCAGGCCTCTTGTAGAAGACCCGAGCTTGAGGAAGACATACACCATCCGGAAAAGGGTGATAGCGAGATATGATATGATATGATATATATATATATACATATATATATATACATATTTATATATATATATATGAAATACAACAGTAGTAAAACTGAACTACTCTTCACTGGCACTAAATCTATACTCTCGAAAACTAATATTTGCTCAGTCCCCATTGCTGGAGCCACCATACCTGTCTCCTATCAGGCTTGGAGCCTCGGTGTTATCCTTAACAGTACCCTTTCACTTTCCAGTCATGTAAACAATGTCTCCAGGATTGCCTTTTTCCATCTGTGAAACATCTCCGTACTGCACCCTGCTTTAACACAACACTCCATGGAAGTCTTAGTCACGGCTTTGGTCACATCACCCACTAACTACTGCGATGTGAGCCTGGCAGGCATCCCCCACAAACTTATTCACCGACCAACTCATCCAGAATTCTGCAACACGGATTATTACACGTTCAAAGCCCACTGACCATGTCGCTCCCCTGCTGATTCAGTTACCCCGGCTTCCTGTGCCACAGCAGATCAACTTAAACATTTTATTATTAACAGACAAAGCTCTTCATAATCTATCCCCGCTTATCTCAAAGACCTCCTTCGTACTTGCACTCCCTCTTGCTCCCTGTGGTCTTCATCAGCAGGTCTGTTGGCACTACCAGTCACCAACCTCGGCACAGTGGGTGCCAGGGCTTTCTCCCATGCTGCACCCAGACTCTGGAACTCCCTCCCCCATCACATCCAGATACTGGACTCCATCACAGAATTCAAAACAGCTCTTAAAACCCATGTTTTCAGACCAGCTCATTCACTTTAACTGCACCAACTTCATCTGGAGTTACCTCCTTGCTGAGCTATGTATGCTCTGTTGCTCGTTTTATTGTTGGTGGTACTGATGTTCTTTACTGCGTTGTTGTTTATTGTACATGGTGTAAGGTGATCTTGAGTGTCATGAAAGGTGCCATTAAATAAAATGTGTTATTATTATTATTATTTATTATACTATATATATATATATATATATATATATATATATATATATATATATATACACATATCTCAGTCTAGTACATTCTGGTTTCTAGTATCTGTAATAAAGTGTAAGTCTATAAGGTCACTCCATTTTAATAACCTACTTCATTTTACTTTAACCTCACTCAGTAATGAGGTACTCAGTACTAAAACACATACTGACATGTAGGAAACTTAAAGTGAGTTAAAATGAATGAATAAAGGGAATAACTTGGACAGGACACACCTCCTCTGAGGTTTCTACCAGCTCTCAGGTGTGACCTGTTCAGGGATGTTTGTTCGGTCCGTTATCACGGCGGGCGGCTCTGACCTTTGACCTCCTCTCCGTTGCTGATTTTAAGGTCGACTCTGCTGCCCTCGCTGAAGTGTCATCTCAAGGCATCAAATGCAAACTCATCTGGTTTACTGATCGTTAATGTTGTTTCAGCGCTGACACCTCGCCACATGAGCTTCCCACGTTTTTAAAACGACAGCTCGACTCCTGACGACCTGCAGGTTTACTGCCGGCTGCAGGCAGGTCGGTACCAGCGGTGTATGTGGGATGCAGGACGTTTCATCCACTTCCACAAACCATGTGCCGGACTCTTGCTGAGTTGATGCAGACTGTTACAATTAAGTCCACATGGCTTCTGGTAACTTCTATTCCACATAGAGAGCTGGGGGAGATTCCTCTGCCTGCGGTGCAGGAACGAGACTGACGGGAAACCGCTCTCTATCTGATCCCAGGTCAGATGTTAATGCGACACACTCACATAGTTCACATTACAACAAGGCTTCTGTCATTTCCCAGCCTGCAACGGTTCTGATTCAGCATCGTTTATTTAACCTTCGTCCAACTCAAACTTTACTGATCCAGGGAAGCCTTCTACTCATCCAGCCTTCCCAGGCTGGATTACTTCCCTAGTTTTACACCTTCACACCCGCGAGCTGACCCGTACAACCACAGTCTGCTACCGTCGGTCTGCAGCTTACTGGTGAATGCCTTGCTCGTGGGCTGCAAGCAGGGAAAAGTATTTTTCATAAATCCATGAACTCACACACACACACACACACACACACACACACACACACACACACACACACACACACACACACACACACACACACACACAGCCCATCGCCGCAGGAGATGTGAAGAGGTGTACGTTGCCCATCAGTCAAAACCCCAAAATGAAGTGAACACACTTTCGGCGGCAGCAAACAGAGAGCAGGAGGTTCATCCTCAGCGGTGAATCAGCGTCTTAAAATAACTCCGTAAACACAACAGACCAACACGGAGAGCAGCGGCGAATGATGGAAAAATTCAGGCTGCTGACAATCCTCCAACTGGAACGCCGCCAAACTCACAGAGAAGATCACTTCACCGTCCACGTTGTCCCTGCTTTCCCCCCGGTTGGAGGTGTCCGCGGGGACAGATGCATCATGGGTAATTTATGAGCCCTAGTTCAGGAGAAGCGCTTTAAACATTTTCCAGAAACGTGAGGGATTTATCATCCGACGCAGTCATCCACACGCCAACTGACTAAGACTCAGCTCTCAGATCAGCAGCAGGGGAGAGGTCAACGATCAGGCCTCCTGGGTTTCTAAATAGAAACCAGACAGAAGACAGAGGTTCTCTACTGGAAGCCTCAACTGGGAGAGAACATCTAATTAAATGACTCTGAATGTATTTCAGAAAAACACCGCTCATCTTTCACAACATATTCATCCAGACTTCGAATTATAAAGTCTAATTTCTCCTGAAACAACTGGCACAAAACTGCCGACAGGATCCTTTCACTGGTTCATATTTTTTGGCCTACTTTGGTAAAGAAGGTCACGAAAGTGTGGTGGAAAAATAAAGTGAGATTTATTACCCAGCCCGCGGTTCTGTGTGGGGGTCAAAGGTCAAAGGTTCGGGTTGCAAAAGAATGTTTGTGCAGGTGAGGAAAGGTGGGAGACAGTTGGCAAGGTGGAAAATAAATGGGAGTATGGTGGAAGAGGGTGGCTAAACCATGAATTTCTGTGTGTGTGTGTGTGTGTGTGTGTGTGTGTGTGTGTGTGTGTGTGTGTGTGTGTGTGAGAGAGAGACTGAGGAAGAAAACCATCTATATGAACCTTTTCAATCAGCTTTCAGGACCTGTCACTCCACTGAAACTGCACTGACAGACTGGTAAATGATCTTCTACAAGCTGTGGACTCTGATTCCACCTCTGTGCCTCTATTACTGGACCTCAGTGCAGCCTTTGACACCACTGATCACTATATACTATTAGACAGAATAAATTGGGGTTTTTGTGTCTCTGGCCTAGTGCTCTTGGCTTAATTCCTACTTATCTGGAAGAACACAGTGTGTCTTCTATAATAATATTACATCAAAATTCTCTGATGTTAAACATGGCGTACCTCAGGGCTTGGTTCTTGGTCTTCTACTTTTCGCTCTATATTTCACCTCTTGGTCAAATTATACACGGTCATGGAATAAATTTCCATCGCTATGCTGATGATACTCAGCTGTACGTGCCTATAAGGGCTGATGATCAAACTCAAATGACTAATTTAGAGGCCTACTTGTTTGTTGTGAAAAATTGGATGTCACTACTTTTCCTGCTTTTAAATTTGGATAAAACTGAGATGCTCAGCGTTGGCCCTGCTAGATAGACAGAGACACTAATTTGATCAAGTAACAGTAATGCTTGACAACTGCAGAGACTAAAACATGCATTTGTTTCATCCAGACTTGATTACTGTAATGTTCTATTTTCAGGTCTGCCACGTGCTAGTACTAAAAGTCTTCAGATGGTTCAAAATGCTGCAGCTAGAATCCTAACTAAAACTAGAAGATTTGACCATATTACATCAATTCTTGCCTCTCTTCATTGGCTTCACCCTAACCCTAAAAAAAGTGTAAGTTATTTGCTATTGATACCTCATAGCACATGTAGGTTCCCTATTTTGCATTAATTTATACACAAAATAAACAATTTTGTTATTAATAATGTACTGTTTATTATTACCTGGACCCTAGGGCTGTAATTTTTACTGTTTTACCTTTTATACGTTATTTAAATGTGCCACCCTTCTCTTAAGTCTGTGCTCCCATCAAACATTTTCTAGACACGCCCCTGCAGGTCTGGTAGGTGGATGGATGGGTGAATACTTGGGATTAGGTTGGACACAGTGTACTGTTTGTGTTTTGTTTACTGTGAAAACCTGCATAAAAATACCTCGATTAAAAAAAACAACAACAATAAATTCTGTGCCTTGTGCCAACGTAGCTCGTCTGTCGGTTCAGATCAGACAGGGTAACCTTCGTTGTCGTTGCGCACCGATGAGCCCTGGGCGCCCAACACCCTGTCTCCAGTTTGTGGTGTGTCCCTCCTCGGACCACCGCTAGTAGGGACTCACGGCTGGTGACTGGGAGCACCCCACAAGCCTTGCTGTTTCAGAGATGCTCTGACCCAGTCATCTGGCCACAGCAATTTGGCCCTTGTCAAAATCGCTCAGGTCTTTACTCCTACAGCCTGTGAGTTCACCTGTGAGTGGTCATAATGTTTTGGCTTATCAATGTATATGCACGTGTGTGCGTGTGTGCGTGTGCGTGCGCTATTTACCTGGGTGGCTGAGTGTATGTTGTTGCTATGTTTTGTCTGGCTGTCCAGAGTCTTCAGAGAGAACAGGTGACCTCTCTTGTTCCTGCTTCCTCTGGACAGAGATCGCCGCCGCCGCCGCCGCAGGGTCGCCTCGTCACGTGCACACACCTGAAGAATGAACAGCAGCACAATGAATCAGACGCAAACTAACAGACGACGTTCAAACAAAACGACTCCCACACACAGCATCAAGATCCGCCGGCTCAAGTCTGGACATAACCCCTATCCAGAACTACTTACAAGGGAGATGATAAAGAAATATCATTTCAGAAATATTAAATGATAATCTGCAGGCAATAATCTGGTCCAGCGGATATGCTAGCTATGACCGCAGTGTCAGTTTTACAGAAAAACAGCTGCAGCTGATGACGTGACATTTTCAGAAGGCGTAGAAAACGGTCCCCAGGTGAGCGGATTCAGTTCTGGAGGCAGCTGGGCGGATCAGAACTCGGTCATACACAATTCGATTTACTTCAAATTGACTCCACGATGTTTAACTTTCTATGTCAAGCGTTGCCACGGGGGGGCGTCTGGCTGGCGTAGCGGTCCATTCCGTTGTGTACCAACACGGGGATCGGTGGTTCGAATCCCCGTGTTACCTCTGGCTTGGCTGTGTCTGCGGCCGGGAAGCCGGATGTGGGTATGTGTCCTGGTCGTTGCACTAGCGCCTCCTCTGGTCGGTCGGGGCGCCTGTTCGGAGGGGAACTGGGGGGGATAGCGTGATTCTCCCACGTGCTACGTCCCCCTGGTGAAACTCCGCACTGTCAGGTGAAAAGAAGCGGCTGGTGACGCCACATGTACGGGAGGAGGCACGTGGTAGTCTGCAGCCCTCCCGGAGCAGTGGAGGGGGTGGAGCAGAGACCGGGACGGCTCAAAAATGTGGGGTAATTTGCCAAGTACAACTGGGGGAAAAACAAAAGATTGCCATGGTGACAAATGTAGTTGTGAAGATTGGTCAGGGTCAAAGGTCAGCTCCACTGCTGACTATAGACCACGGCCTGTAGGTTTCCTCATTCTTTTTGGAACACAGCAGTACAAAACTGGAGGCTGTGGCGCCGCCAGCATGTTAAATGCCTCCTCCTTCCTGTAGGGATTCACGTTTCTACAGGAAGTGAACACCCTCAGACGAACTGATCCCAGTGCCAAGCCTGGCTGTGGGACTGCCGGTGTGGAGGTTTGTGCTCCTACCTGGGCGTGGAAGGAGGAGACGGAGAAG
>JAJHIY020000692.1:1315000-1387500 GCA_022114975.2 Lampris megalopsis
GGCCAGCAGGGAGGCGCAGGCCGAGTGGATCGCCGTCACCCAGTTCTCCAAGTCGGTCTGGTTGGCAGCCTGGACGGAGGACAAGGGGAGGCAAATGAAATGAGATGTTAAGAGGACCGTCCTGCTGTGTTTATATGCTTTAGTCCATTTGCTACGAGTCATTATTACACGTTACATTACCGGCGGCCATTTTCCGCAGCATTGCGCGGTGTTTTTAGCTACTTCATGACCCCCGCGGGGGAAATTCTTTCTCTGCGTCCCAGCTGTGTAGTAGTTAGGAGCAGCGGGCGGCCGCCGTGCAGCGCCCGGGGACCAGCTCCAGTTTGTCTTACCAGGCCTTGCTCAGGGGCACAGACACATGCATGTCTTTTTGATGGTGGGGGAAACTGGAGCGCCCGGAGAAAGCCCACCGCAGACACGGGGAGAACACGCAAACTCCACACAGAACATGACCTGGGACGACCCCGAGGTTGGACTATCCCGGGGTTCAAACTCAGGACCTTCTTTTTTTTTTGATTTTATTTCTGATTTTTCCCTTCTTTCTCCCAATCTAGTGGCCAGTCGCTCCCTATTTTAGTTCTAACACCCACCCTCATACTGCGTGCGTTCGCCAACTGCGTCTCTCCGGCCGGCAGTCTCGAAGGAGACGCCTCGCCACTTCCATGACAAGGCGACTCCAGGCCGAATCACTGCTATTCCAACACACACAGCGACGCATTCATGTGACGAACACAAGCCGACTCTGCCCCCCTCCCGAAGACAGTGCTGCCAATTATTGCTGCTTCATCGAGTCCGGCCATAGTCGGATCTGACGAGACTGGGGCGTGAACCCCGGTCCCCAGTGGGCAACTGCATCGACACAAAGCCAACGCTTAGACCGCTACACCACCGCGGACCCTCCCAGGACCTTCTTGCTGTGAGGCGACAGCGCTAACCACCGGGCCACCGTGCCGCCTGTCTAAGACTCTTGTCAAGATACTGGACTGTAAAGAGAGGAATTTCAGCTTACAGAGTTCTCCATGTTCTGGCAAGATGTTCTCCTCCTGCCCGAGGAATTCTGAATCTGACCTTTCTTCTAGCGGAAGATACTATATGGGACAGCTCACCAACTGTGTTTCCTAACTGGCTGTAGCTGATTCATAATGCATCCTCGTGCAACCATTTCTTATTTCTATTTGCCCTTTGGGTAGACTGATATCACAGGTGTCTTTGGCCCTCAGCAATTCCATGGTGTCTGTGTTCTGACCCGGCTCTTAGGCCACAACAAACAGGAGACACACCAATGCAGAGGCTTTAACGAAAGATAATGTATTAGATTATCTTTAATAAATGTAGTGGTATTACCGAAAAGTGGAAGCGTTTAGGAACAACAGCAACTCAGCCACGAAGCGACAGACCACGTAAAGTCACACAGCGGGGTCAACGAGTGCTGAGGTGCATAGTGCGTAAGAGTCACCAACGCTCTGTTGACTCAATAACTGCAGAGCTCCAAACTTCCTCTGGCATTAACATCAGCACAAAAACTGTGCTCCAGGAGCTTCATGGAATGGGTTTCCATGGCCGAGCAGCTGCATACAAGCCCTACATCACCAAGCACAATGCCAAGCGTCGGATGGAGCGGTGTAAAGCACGCTGCCACTGGACTCTGGAGCAGTGGAAACGTGTTCTGTGGAGTGACGAATCACACTTCTCTGTCTGGCAGTCTGATGGACGAGTCTGAGTTTGGTGGATGCTAGGAGAACGTTACATGCCTGACTGCATTGTGCCAACTGTACAGTTTGGTGGAGGAGGGATAATGGTATGGGGTTGTTTTCCAGGGGTTAGGCTAGGCCCCTAAGTTCCAGTGAAGGGAAATCTTAATGCTTCAGCATACCAAGACATTTTGGACAATTCTATGCTTCCAACTTTGTGGGAGCAGTTTGGGGAGGGCCCTTTTCTGTTCCAGCACGACTGTACCCCACTGGCAGCAAGGTCCATTAAGACATGGTTGGGTGAGTTTGGTGTGGAAGGACTTGACTGGCCTGCACAGAGCTCTGACCTCAACCCCATCGAACACCTTTGGGATGGACTAGAACGGAGATTGCGAGCCAGGTCTTCTCACAAATGCTCTTCTGGATGAATGGGCAAAAATTCCCACAGACACTCCAAAATCTTGTGGAAAGTTTTCCCAGAAGAGTGGAAGCTGTTATAGCTGCAAAGGGGGACCAACTCCATATTAATGCCTGTGGATTTAGAATGGGGCGTCATAAAGGCTCCTGTAGGTGTAATGACCACGTGTCCCAATACTTTTGTGTGTGTGTTCTTTAGTTTGGACGTGTTTTTGTGTTGTGCTGCTGTGGGCTGGTGGAAACGATATTTTGTTTCATCTCATGTGCGCGGGTGCAGGAAGGAAATGACAAATAAATGTTCCTGATTCCTGATTCCGGATGGATGATGATGCTTTGTTTGTCGCAGAGCTACTCACACAAGTTGTTAAAGTTTGGTTCCTTATAATGTGTGATCGAAATAAACTAATCAGTCAGCCAGTCAGTCAGTATGCCAGGCCAGTAAGACGGAATCTGTACTGGCTCGGTTCAGTCTCAGTCTTAATAAGAGTACGGGTCAACGTAAATGCAGCCACCTATCTCCTCAGACCAGCCTGGACATTTTCACCCACACGGTTTGTAGAACTGCTCGACGGCGGCGCAGCACAGTTTGGTAGGATACCCGACGTCAGCCTACTCATTACCGGGCACAACAAAACAAAACCAAACAAGAGTTTAAAAGAAGAAAACAATAAAGTCTGAAATGTGCCCGGGGCGCTGTGCATTCCTGTGGCGTCTCGTGAGAGTGGTCTGGAGTGGAAAACCTCCATCCGCTCCTTCACACCCTGGAACAACAGATTAGCTGAGGAATGCTGAGCGGATTGTGAGTTTGAATGGGTTTAATCTTCCACGTGAACGGCCGACTCCGTCCCACCTGCACACTGAAACACACAGTCCACCACAGAAACAAGCAGATGATGGACCAGCTCCCGGTCTGTCTGCACACGATCTCTGACCAGCATAGTAAGAAGGCTATCTGGGAGATATTACCAAGGAATCAAACCCGCAGTCCTCCCATAAGTCACATTATTCGTCATGGTCTCTCAGAACAGATATAAAGACCTTCTATCCAACTCCACTCCCACCATGCTCCGTCTTTTGCTTGTCTGCTTTTCCTTTTGGATTTTTCCCCCTTTTTCTCCCCAGTTGTACCCGGCCAATTACCCCACTCTTCCAAGCCGTCCCGGTCTCTGCTCCACCCCCTCTGCCGATCCGGGGAGGGCTGCGGACTACCACATGCCTCCTCCCATACATGTGGAGTCACCAGCCGCTTCTTTTCACCTGACAGTGAGGAGTTTCACCAGGGAGACGTAGCGCGTGGGGCATCTATTCCCCCCAGTTACCCCTCCCCCCCAAAAGGTGCCCCAACCAACCAGAGGAGGCGCTAGTGCAGCGACTTGGACACATACCCACATCCGGCTTCCCACCCGCAGACACGGCCAATTGTGTCTGTGGGGACGCCCGACCAAGCCGGAGGTAACACGGGGATTCGAACCGGCGATTCCCATGTTGGTAGGCAACGGAACAGACCGCTACACTACCTGGACGCCTAATACTGTTGGATCTTTAAAACGTAGGAACCGACTCAGACGGCCGGGCCTTGATTTGACGGCGTTCTGACCTGGAAGAGGAAGACGTCGCCGTAGGAGTTGCTGAGACAGAAGACGTTTTCTTTCTTGGGGTGTTCGGGGACGGCCTGGACGATGCTGTCCTCGGCCAGCAGGGCGTAACACGGCGACAGCTCCTGATCGCCGCCGTTCTTCCCGTAGGTGTCGTAGAACAGCAGGGTGCAACCTGGGGGTCAAAGGTCATAGTCATCATCAGCGAGGTGTAACAGCGCAACATGGTGGCGATACAGTTTTACAACCGCCGCATGTCGTCAACCCTACCGACGGACGCACGAGTAAAACCCTCTGCTCCCCAAGTTTTAGTCTGACAATTGTGTACTGTTTTTTTTTTAAGGATCCCCCCATTTTTTTTCTCCCCAGTTGTACCCGGCCAATTACCCCACTCTTCTGATCCGCCCTGGTCTCTGCTCCACCCCCTCTGCTGATCCGGGGAGGGCTGCAGACTACCACATGCCTCCTCCCCATACATGTGGGGTCACCAGCTTCTTCATTTCACCTGACAGTGAGGAGTTTCACCTGACAGTGAGGAGTTTCACCAGGGGGAGGTAGCGCGTGGGAGGATCACGCTATTCCCCCCACTTCCCCCTCCCCCTGAGCAGGTGCCCAGACTGACCAGAGGAGGCGCTAGTGCAGCGACCAGGACACACACCCACATCCAGCTTACCACCTGCAGACACAGCCAATTGTGTCTGTAGCGGCGCCCAACCAAGCCGGAGGCAACACGGGGATTCGAACCGGCAATCCCCGTGTTGGTAGGCAACGGAATAGACCGCCATGCCATCCCGACCCACATTATTCATTCATTATCCAAATCGCTTAACCTTACTCAGGGTCGCGGGGATGCTGGAGCCTATCCCAACAGTCATTGGGCGGCAGGCAGGGAGACACCCTGGACAGGCCGCCACAGGGCCGACACACACAATCATTCACACCTAGGGACAATGTAGTATGGCGAGTCACCTGACCTACATGTCTTTGGACTGAGGGAGGAAACCCACGCAGACACGGGGAGAACATGCAAACTCCACAGAGAGGACAACCTGGGATAACCCCCAAGGTTGGACTACCCCGGGGCTCGAACCCAGGACCTTCTTGCTGTGAGGCGACCGCGCCAACCACTGTGCCACCGTGCCGCCCGGACGCACATTATATTCAGTTTTAACAGATCAGTAGTATTTATCCTGTGACTCAAAGGATTCAACATACTTGGTTGGTACAGTGTGATGTGTGGATTTACCCACACAGTTTCTCTGTCTTTACTTGACAGGGACGGCGCACATTAGTGAACACTGCTGTCAAGATGCCAGAGTTAGCCAACAGGCTAATTTTCATCAGTAATTAACACTCATTGTAGTTAAATTAGACCTAGTTTACTCCAAAGGTACTCAAGTTTTTTTTCTGTGTAATGAATGGCTTGTAATTCAAGGTGTTACCCCCTTCTCCTACAGGGGGAAACATGCAGCAGAAGTTCACCACACCAACCAGGTCTAGTCTAGCAGCAGAAGTTCACCACACCAACCAGGTCTAGTCTAGTTGAAGACATGCCAACCAGGTCTAGTCTAGCAGCAGAAGTTCACCACACCAACCAGGTCTAGTCTAGCAGCAGAAGTTCACCATACCAACCAGGTCTAGTCTAGTTGAAGACATGCCAACCAGGTCTAGTCTAGTTGCAGAAATGCCAATCAGGTCTAGTCTAGGTGAAGACATGCCAGCCAGGTCAAGTCTAGTTGAAGACATGCCAACCAGTTCTAGTGTAGTTGCAGAAATGCCAATCAGGTCTAGTCTAGTTGAAGACATGCCAACCAGGTCTAGTCTAGTTGCAGAAATGCCAATCAGGTCTAGTCTAGTTGCAGACATGCCAACCAGGTCTAGTCTAGTTGAAGACATGCCAACCAGGTCTAGTCTAGTTGAAGACATGCCAACCAGGTCTAGTCTAGTTGAAGACATGCCAACCAGGTCTAGTCTAGTTGAAGACATATCAACCAGGTCTAGTGTAGTTGAAGACATATCAACCAGGTCTAGTCTAGTTGCAGACATGCCAACCAGGTCTAGTCTAGTTGAAGACATGCCAACCAGGTCTAGTCTAGTTGCAGACATGCCAACCAGGTCTAGTGTAGTTGAAGACATATCAACCAGGTCTAGTCTAGTTGAAGACATACCAACCAGGGCTAGTCTAGTTGAAGACATACCAACCAGGTCTAGTCTAGTTGCAGACATGCCAACCAGGTCTAGTCTAGTTACAGACAGTCCAAGTGGGTGATTTACTTTTGACAATTTTAATGAATTCAAGACTTGAATTCGGGAGTAAAGTGAGTGTTTTTTGAAAGTACCTTTCAAGGTGATCCAGTATTGTCTCCACTTGCGGCGGGACACCGGCTCCAGCTTTCTGTCCTTGTGAGCACTGAGGAGCGGTTTGAAGGAGAGCCAGCCGGCACGCCGCACCGCACCCTGCTCCTTCTCAAACAGGAGGTCCAGCTGCTCCGAGGAGCCCAGCGAGCCGCCACTGCTCTCGGCCTCGGCCTCCTCGGCCTCCCCCTCGGCCTCCCAAGCCTCGGCCCGCTCCGCCCCACTGCAGCCGGGCTCCAGATCCTGCATGAAGTTCTCGTAGATGTTCTGCCGCAGAGCATCGGTGGTCTGCAGGCCGTTAGAAAGTCCAGACAGTACCTGGACCGGGTTCTGGTTCTGGAGGTGAAGAGGGTTGGAGGACCACAGCGTGTTGGAGTTACAGAATCCAGAGTCCCATCCACCGCTGTATGACTCCTAAAGATCATTGAAGGAGGAGGGACTGTCATGAAATTATCCAAAACTTTCATGTAAACATGGCCGGCATGCCGACAGGGGGTGGAATGTAGACATGGGTCCTGTGTGGCTAAAACTGGGATTAGCATCGGTAATAACATGCAATAACACGTTTTCAGGGCAGGGTCAGAAAGTCTGATGGGTCAACACAGAGAGCTGACCCAGAGAGTTGACCCAGAGAGTCAGGGAGTTCTTCATCTGCCTTGTCAGCAGAAGATAAACGGGTGAACAAAGATGATTTCAGCTTGGACTCCTGATTCTTTCTGATTCTTTATATTCGTCTGACACTCAGGCAGATGTGGTGGTTCACCCCATTCCCACCCCGACCGCTGAAGCAGAACAGCCAGCATGTGAAGACGCTTTAGTCCATTCTGGCTGCTCAGTACGAGGCCTGATAAGACCATCGTTTCTGTTTTAAATATAGAAAAGCTCTGCAGGGCAAATTATTAATTATCCCCCTTTTCCCCCCAATTGCACTTGGCCAATTACCCCACTCATCCGAGCCGTCCCAGCCGCTGCTCCACCCCCTCTGCCGATCCGGGGAGGGCTGCAGACTACCACATGCCTCCTCCCATACATGTGGAGTCACCCCAGTTCCCCCTTCCCCACTTAACAGGCGCCCCCGACCGACCAGAGGAGGCGCTAGTGCAGTGACCAGGACATATCCACATCCGGCTTCCCACCCGCAGACGCGGCCAATTGTGTCTGTGCGGACACCCGACCAAGCCGGAGGTAACACGGGGATTCAAACCGCCGATCCCCCTGTTGGTAGGCGACGGAATAGACCGCCATGCTACCCGGACGCCCCGGTCCCACGACCCTTTAATATGAATTAAAACACCTCATCTGTTTATTTAAATGAACTTCATATTACATGTGCCTGCCATAAAGCTCATCTCTGTTCTGAGTGCTTCTAAAAATACAGATCAATACACAGTTAATCTCCGGGGTAAAAAGGGGGTTAACTGTCTTGTTGCCATTGGTTACCTGAACTCTCCTCTTCTTCCTGCTTAGACTTCCTGTCCAGTCGCTGAGGCGTTGGATGCGACTCTTCAGGAAGTCCTTCCGGCTGTTTCCGCTGACAGGCTCCGCCCTGCGGCCCGACAGCGTTAGGGAGGAGAAACGCTGCTCCTCCTCCGGTCCAACCGCATCTGGAGGCGCTGGCGGGGTCAGCGGGGGGCTGCAGCCTGACTCCGTCAGGGCTCCGCCGGGAGGAGCGGCGAGGGAGAAGTCCCCGTGTTCGGCGTGCGAGATGACGGAGTCTCCGATGCCGCTGTCCTCCGTCAGAGCAGAGGAGCAGGTGTTGGTGTCCGTGGGAGGAAAGAGGAGGTCGGCGGGGAAGCCGGGCGACAGCTCCTCCATCTGGGCCGAGGAGAACGTGTTGTACCCGCTGCTGGCGTAGCCTCCGGCCGTCTCCTCCGTGCGAGCAGAGGAGGAGTAGGTGGTGTAACCGCTGCTGTTGTCCGCGCCGGGCCCGCCGGCGAAGACGCTGTCGGGCAGCTCGGTGGCGTTCCCCCACGGCGAGTCGTACCAGGAGCCCTCCGAGCTCAGAGAGCTGCCCTTGCTGGTCCGGAGGGAGGGTTCCGGTACTGGGACCGCCGTCGCAGGGCGACCGGACAACACCTGCGTCTCCATGGTGACCATCCTGGCGTTGGTGAACTCCACTCTCATGGTGCCGTCCTTACCCAGCAGCACCTTGGGGCTGCTGCGGTTATCCAGCGTGCCGCAGAGGGGCGTCCGCTCGGGCATCTGCCGGCCGCACGCCATGACACCGTCACACTCTGCACTGCCCTCCAGGTAACCATAGCGATGTGCGTTCTGGCAGTTGACCTGTGACCTGTTGCGCGTGAGAAGGCCCCTTGGAGAGGCAGGTTTCAGCTGGCTGTCGGCACCGCCACCCCCGTCGGGGAGGTACTGGTAGTCCCAGGAGCCGTATGGCCGGCTGGTCTGGGGCTGCAGGAAGCACCTCCCCGAGCCCCCGCGGCTCTCGTAGCCGACGCTCCCCTCGGCGCGCCGCCACCAGCTGTGAGGGGACGGCACCTCCTCCGTCCTGGAGGGGAACTTGAGGGAGCACGACTTGACGGGAGCGACGATCTGACTGTCTGTGTTCCCCATCCTGACCTGGACGAGGAGGAGAAACGACACCATCACCGCCGGACAGAGGACCCACACGTCCATCAAGACACAACAAACACTACACTTGCAGCGCTGGCCAACGCCGCAGCAACACGTTAGAAATCATGTGTCTAACACACACACACACACACACACACACACACACACACACACACACACATACACACTTGCATTGTTAGTGAAGACCCTCGTGGTCTACATGGTTCCCTCGCCCTCACCTCTAAACCCACGTCCAAACCTGAAACCAGACCCTGACAGAAGGCAGGGCCGGAAAAATGTCCCAAGTTTACATAAAAAGTCCTCACTGATGGTTGAAAACTCACACTGGCCCTCACAAAGATAGAAGCACACACACACACACACACACACACACACACACACACACACACACACACACACACACACACACACACACAGGAAGTGTAAGTAAGTCTTACCGGCTGTAGTGTCAAATTTTCATACTCGTGGGCTTTGTGTTCCTCCGGCGGCGTTTCAGGACTAAACTCGTCTCTCCGTTGCTCTCAGCTCCCCGTCTCTCCCTCTCTCTCTCTCTCCGTCTCTCTCTCTCTCCCCGTCTTGCTCGCTCGCTCGCTCGCTCCAGCTCATCTGTGGAGGAAACAGAGGGAGGGAGGGGCTTTGCTGAGTTCCACACAGACTTGTCTTTTGTGAGGCCACTGTGGTCAGGATACCCCCCCGCCAACACACACACACACAACCCCCACCCCACTTCTCCACCCTCGTCCACAATCCAAACACCCCCCTCCCTCCACCCCAGACCTCCCCCGTGACGTAGTGACATGCTGTTGAACAGCGGACCTCCTCGCTTGGCTTCGCTGGGATTCACTTTTCCACACATCTGATCACTTTCCTTTTCTTTTGGTGTATTGCTGAAGACAACCGCAGACTTGACCGCAGACTTGACCGCAGACTTGACCACAGACTTGACCACAGACTTGACCGCAGACTTGACCGCAGACTTGACCACAGACTTAACCACAGACTTGGTCACAGACTTGACCGCAGACTTGACCACAGACTTGGTCACAGACTTGACCGCAGACTTGGTCACAGACTTGACCACAGACTTGACCGCAGACTTGGTCACAGACTTGACCACAGACTTGACCGCAGACTTGACCACAGACTTGACCACAGACTTGACCACAGACCTGACCACAGACTTGACCACAGACTTGACCACAGACTTGACCACAGACTTGGTCACAGACTTGACCACAGACTTGACCACAGACTTGGTCACAGACTTGACCACAGACTTGGTCACCTTCTCGGTCATCGGACAACACCAAGTGTTGACCGCCAACAGCTCCATCATGTCTTTGGTTTGCAGAAGAGGCGAGACGTTATTACTGATGTGTGGGTGAAAAGCAGAGATGGAGCACGAGACACGAAAGGCACACACAACCTGCAGCCTCACAGCACACACAACACACAACCTGCAGCCTCACGGCATACACAACACACAACCTGCAGCCTCACGGCACACACAACACACAACCTGCAGCCTCACGGCACACACAACCTGCAGCCTCACGGCACACACAACACACAACCTGCAGCCTCACGGCACACACAACACACAACCTGCAGCCTCACGGCACACACAACACACAACCTGCAGCCTCACGGCACACACAACACACAACCTGCAGCCTCACGGCACACACAACCTGCAGCCTCACGGCACACACAACACACAACCTGCAGCCTCATGGCACACACAACCTGCAGCCTCACGGCACACACAACACACAACCTGCAGCCTCACAGCATACACAATACACAACCTGCAGCCTCACAGCATACACAATACACAACCTGCAGCCTCACAGCATACACAACACACAACCTGCAGCCTCACGGCACACACAACACACAACCTGCAGCCTCACGGCATACACAACACACAACCTGCAGCCTCACGGCATACACAACACACAACCTGCAGCCTCATGGCATACACAACACACAACCTGCAGCCTCATGGCACACACAACACACAACCTGCAGCCTCACAGCATACACAACCTGCAGCCTCACGGCACACACAGTACACAACCTGCAGCCCCATGGCACACACAACCTGCAGCCTCACAGCGCACACAACCTGCAGCCTCACCGCACACACAACCTGCAGCCTCACCGCACACACAACCTGCAGCCCCACGGCACACACAACCTGCAGCCCCACGGCACACACAGCACACAACCTGCAGCCCCACGGCACACACAACCTGCAGCCTCACAGCGCACACAACCTGCAGCCTCACCGCACACACAAGACACAACCTGCAGGCTCACGGCACACACAACCTGCAGCCCCACAGCACACACAACCTGCAGCCTCACCGCACACACAACACACAACCTGCAGCCTCACAGCATACACAACACACAACCTGCAGCCTCACAGCATACACAACACACAACCTGCAGCCTCACAGCATACACAATACACAACCTGCAGCCTCACAGCATACACAATACACAACCTGCAGCCTCACAGCATACACAACACACAACCTGCAGCCTCACGGCACACACAACACACAACCTGCAGCCTCACGGCATACACAACACACAACCTGCAGCCTCACGGCATACACAACACACAACCTGCAGCCTCATGGCATACACAACACACAACCTGCAGCCTCACGGCACACACAACACACAACCTGCAGCCTCACAGCATACACAACCTGCAGCCCCACGGCACACACAGCACACAACCTGCAGCCCCACGGCACACACAACCTGCCGCCTCACGGCACACACAGCACACAACCTGCAGCCCCATGGCACACACAACCTGCAGCCTCACAGCGCACACAACCTGCAGCCTCACCGCACACACAAGACACAACCTGCAGGCTCACGGCACACACAACCTGCAGCCTCACCGCACACACAACCTGCAGCCTCACCGCACACACAACACACAACCTGCAGCCTCACAGCATACACAACACACAACCTGCAGCCTCACCGCACACACAACACACAACCTGCAGCCTCACCGCACACACAACACACAACCTGCGGCCCCACGGCAGCCACGCTGCCTTCTCACTCCAAACACATGTGAGAGTAATCCTGAGGTGTTGGACAAACAAGCTGATTTTCCATCAGATCTGCTCAAACCACTCTAATCCTGAACGCAGGCCTACGTCACCCATCCACCCATCAACACCCAGCAGCTGGGAGGAAGAAACAGGTGATCACGTGATTACATTCTCCTCTCGCTTCTGTTTGGAGAACTTCCCATCGTCACTCTAGCGCGGAAACTCAGCAAAAGCAGAACCACCTCAAGCGGGTGTAGCAAGTTCAGGGGGCGGCCAGGAACCGCCGCAGCCGGGACGCGAACCCGGGTCTCCCGCACCATGGGCGACTGCACTAACCGGTGGACTAAAGGGTCCGACCCGTTAGCCCGAGGGCTAGCGAGTCAAGTCATCCGTGATCGTTACACTACCCCCCCCCCTCCCCTGGGAAGCGCGTCCCCACGCTTCCGCATGCCAACGGGCATGAGACGGGCGTTTTAAACCGCACACAAACCTTCCTGTTTACACGACGCTTATTCCTCCCAGCCACACCGAGCTCAGGGACACTCATTTCCTGAGAGGTCAAAGGTCAGAGTGGACTCGAGGTTCAGTTTGTTCCTGCAGCGGACCCGGGCGAGATTTCGCCCATCCTGTCCCAGAGGTCAAAGGTCACCCAGCGGGGACGGGTGGAGGGGGGGGCACAGCCTCACAATGCACCTCCAACCTCAAACACAAGTGACCTTTAACCTCTTTAATTGAAACGGGGGAGAAAGGGAAAGTAGGGGGACAGCTGGAGCGCCGGATCAGAAAACAAGACCGATCAGCTGCCGTTTTCTTCTTCTGGAGATGTGATCACGAGATGAAGTAATCATATCATATCATAGTAGTACTATACTATACTACTACTACTATAGTAAGTCATAGTACTACATTTGCTTTGTAGTTATCATATCATAGTAGTACTATACTATACTGCTACTACTATAGTAAGTAATAGTACTACATTTGCTGTGTAGTAATCATAATATAGCAGTACTATACTATACTGCTGCTACTATAGTAAGTAATAGTGCTACATTTGCTGTGTAGTAATCATAATATAGCAGTACTATACTATACTGCTACTACTATAGTAAGTAATAGTACTACATTTTCTGTGTAGTAATCATATCATAGTAGTACTATACTATACTAACTATACTACTACTACTATAGTAAGTAATAGTGCTAGATTTGCTTTGTAGTTATCATGTCATAGTAGTACTATACTATACTACTACTACTATAGTAAGTAATAGTACTACATTTGCTGTGTAGTAATCATAATATAGCAGTACTATACTATACTGCTACTACTATAGTAAGTAATAGTACTACATTTGTTGTGTAGTAATCATAATATAGCAGTACTATACTATACTACTACTACTATAGTAAGTAATAGTACTACATTTGCTGTGTAGTAATCATATCATAGTAGTACCATATGAAATTGGAATGGTACATTTACTGCATGATAATCATATTATAGCCCAGAGTACACGCCATGTTGAGTACATGTACTGCGAGTGTGTCTTGAGGGACGAAGAGGAGGAGAATCACAACACACAGCAGATGAACACCGACACACAACAGTCACCAGACAGACGAAGCTGTCGGGCGGGTGCGAGTAGAAAACAGGCTCATCAGTAGTGATGGTGTGTAAGTACACACGGTGCAAAGGCACCAACCAAGGCCACTTCATCTTCACAGCAAATTATCACCAGAGACCACCTTAAACCTTAAGGTGGAACCTGGAAGAAGGAAAGTTCATGTCTTTCTTGAGTCCAGTTAATGAGTCTAGCTTTGATGGAGGTCTGGAGTTTGCTCCTCCACTTTGGGTCCGGATAAGGGAGACATCTGAACCAACAGATTCTCTCCTTGGTAGAAAGTGCTGATGATGGATCCAGCTGGGGAGGGAGGAGGAGACACCACGGCAGGCGAGTCACGCACTGTGCACAAGATGTCCTGAGCGGAACTCAAACCAGTGGCTCTCCAGTAAACCTCCACCACGCCGGTCTTGTGGGAGAATCCATCACGATACATTTCACACAATAAAGACTGGATCAAATGTGAACCCACCCCACCCCCATGGGGTGGCCCGTGCGGTGGGCGGGGCTTGTCACGGGGTTTGTGCTCAGACTCACGGGTGTGACGGCGCTTCACCTTTTGTCTGATTCTCCCATCAGCCATCTGCCGCCTCACAGGGGGAGGACCTGTCACTCACGACCCCTCTCTTTCTTCAGGGACAAAGAATTCGCCCCCACCCCCTCCCCTCATACAGCGGGCGGGCGGGCGAGAGGCGGGCGGTGCTGTGACGGGATTGGTCGGCACTGAATGGAGAACATGCAGCTGAATGCCCTTGTGGTGAGGAATGCCACCTGTCCCTGACACGGACGTCATTTCCCATCATGCACTGCTCGCAAACAGACTCCTCTGATATCACACTGCTTTTTAAAATCCACATAGAGATGCACCGACCAAAGAGAATCACCCAACGACCACCTGCTGCTGACCTCTGACCCCTGTGATGAAAGCCAAACATGTCTGTCTCAGAAGAAGTGACACATACAGACAGAGAGACGGAAAGATAGACAGACACAAACAGACACAGACAGACAGACAGACAGACAGGCTCAGCTAGTCTAGCCATATTTCTGGTATGTAAAAACTAGCTTGTCAAAATCAACAGACTGTCTTTGTGAAGCCAAACTGTTTGCAGGGTTGGTATGTCCTCCTGCTGTCTGTCCGCTCACAGCAGTTTACACTGCTGAGGCGGAAGGCTGGTCTCCTCCGCAGGGCCGGCAGGGGGAACAAACCAGAGACCTTCCCAAACAGAGGGTAAGAAACCGCTAATCCACATCAGACGCTGCATGTCCGTCATGAGACGGCATGAACAGAACACAGTGACCCTCCCTGAGATGGATGGCTGAGACGGACAGGCTGAGATGGACGAGCTGAGATGGACAGGCTGAGACGGACAGGCTGAGACGGACAGGCTGAGATGGACAGGCTGAGATGGATGGGTTGAAATGGATGGCTGAGACGGACGGGCTGAGATGGACGAGCTGAGATGGATGGGTTGAGAAGGAAGGCCTGAGATGGATGGCTGAGATGGATGGGCTGAGATGGACGGCCTGAGACGGACGGGCTGAGATGGACGAGCTGAGATGGATGGGTTGAGATGGAAGGCCTGAGATGGATGGCTGAGATGGATGGCTGAGATGGATGGCTGAGATGGACGGGCTGAGATGGATGGCTGAGATGGACGGCCTGAGATGGATGGCTGAGATGGATGGGCTGAGATGGACGGGCTGAGATGGACGTCTCAGATGGACAGGCTGAGATGGATGGCTGAGATGGACGGCCTGAGATGGATGGCTGAGATGGATGGCTGAGATGGACGGCCTGAGATGGATGGCTGAGATGGACGGCCTGAGATGGATGGCTGAGATGGATGGCTGAGATGGATGGGCTGAGATGGATGGCTGAGATGGATGGCTGAGATGGACGGGCTGAGATGGAGGAGCTGAGATGGACAGGCTGAGATGGACGAGCTGAGATGGGATTTGTTTCAGGCCACAGAAAAAGGGATTCCTCGGCAGTAGAATCGTTTAGACAAGTGTGGCAGTGTGTTCTGGTCTACTGAACAGCGTTGGTTAGACGATGAAGCAGTAGCGAGAAACGAGCTCGGTGTGAGATCTGATCTGAGGCTCAGTGACTAAACTGTCCAAGCGACATTTTAATTTTCTCATTTGTTTCAAGAACACTTTGTTTTGAACTGGTTTAGTTTCATGAGAAACATACTTGAGGAATAAAAGTTGATCAGAAGATCATGAAAAGAATGTCTGTTGTCTGGCAGAGGTTTGCTGGTCTTGTTTGGTGGATTACTTTATGCTGTTGTCCTTGGCAGAGGTTTGCTGGTCTTGTTTGGTGGATTACTTTATGCTGTTGTCCTTGGCAGAGGTTTGCTGGTCTTGTTTGGTGGATTACTTCATGATGGAACGGTGCTTCCTGAGCGCAGAACAACTCAGTCTCTAAAGTGGTTCGTGCACAACTCAATAAAACAGCTTGTTCAGCTCGTTTTCTTCCTTTCCGTGCTGAAGCCACGCTTCTGTCTGGAGGCTGGGCGGAGGCAGGAAGTGCAAATCATAAACAGCAGGAAGTACCGACACCTCCTGCAGGGGATCCCAGATGAATGTTAGCGCCACATTTCTGCACCAGACGAGCCGCTGCAAACCACCGTCACGTTTACTGTGAGGCGTCACCCAGCTCAGCTGCTGGCAAAGCCAGGTAGCAGGGGCCCCCAGGGGCCACGCGGTGCCTCGCTAGTGGTCCCTGCTACATCTGGAGTCGCTTACATCCCACATATAACTGTCCTGAAATGATCCCAATTAAAACCGCGGGCTCGGAGATGGTCTACTCTATTTATAGATTTCACAGCATAGACAGTTCCACAATTTATTACCTAAATAAACAGTGGAACAATTAAGAGGGCCCAGATGTGGCCCCCCGGGCACACATCTCATCAGGCGGGGGTTGGTGGTGTAATGTGAGTCTTCCTCCGGGTAGACTTGGCGACAGTTGACGATCGCCAACATTAGAGGCCGACATTATGGGGGAGGTCAAAGGCCATAGCCGTGTCAGAGATTTTGACAAGAAAACCTAAAAAAAAAACATGGATATGAAAAGATGACCATGATAATGAAAGTGAATTTACACAATATCAATATATCAGGAATCGGGAACGTGTATTTGTCGTTTCCCGCAGCCCGCAGCAGCGCAACACAAAGAGAAAAGCACATCCAAAAACTACAAGAACACGCATATCCAAACTACAAAAAACTACAAAAAAACATATCCAACATATCAAAAATAAATTCACTCTTCCAAGAGAGAAAACGTCAGCCAGGATGACTGTCAGAACTGCTGGTCTGCATGGGCTAGCAGTTAGCTTAGCCTGCCCCGCTTCCGCGTCCTGTCAGACCGCCCTCGGTGTTATCTCTTCAGGGCCGTGGTCCTTGGGCCCGCAGGACGCAGCAGACCAAGCTCTCCCAGCTGATTCAGCGCCAGCTCTCCCAGCCATCAAACAAAGACACAAACTTAGACGCAGATGTGGATTAAGACACTGCATGGGTGAAGGGGTGAAGCTGCGGCAGACGTGAATTCGCGCTGTCACCTTCCCACGCCAGAAGTGAGTGGGAAGATGGCATATATCACAACATAACACATCTCTTCCACATATAAAATCACCATGTTTAAGATCCATCTGAGGTTCATCCCACTGAACTGTGTGGTAATGTAAAGTATAATACCAAACCAAAGCTAGCTTTCACATAACGCTCCCTCACGCGTTCCACACCTCATGTCCACCTTGTGGAAAAGGTTAGCAATACATTTTCACTCATGCAAAACTGTGTGTCATGATATGCCAACGTCTGAACATCATCTCCGTTAGAAGACACCAGTGTTAGCAGGACACAAAGCTTGTTTCTTCCTCACCGTAACTGTTCCGACCTTCAGAAAGGTGAGACTGTGCGCTTCTCTGGGACATACATGGACCGACAGGAAGCCGGCATGTCGTGTCCAAACGCACAGCCTCCTACATGGACAGTCTGCTTCAACCCCAGACACGTGCACTTCCCTCCGTTTTCTACAGAGATTCTGTTTCCGCTGCAGTAGAAGTGGCTTTTCACTAGACAGCCAGTCGTCACAACCTCACGAGATCTGGACCGTCTGTCTTGTCACATGAAATAACAACTGACTGCTTATTGTTTGTTACGTGACTTCTGAAGCGTTTATGAATTACAGAAAATAATACATTAACCTTTCATCCATCAACAGTGATGGTGCCTCACAGCTCACAATGTTTCAGACAACGCGTGATGCTCACGTTACCCAACAAAACACCAGCACCTTACAAGCCGCTGCTGACCAACAACAACTGTGGGCAGCTTCCAGAAAGATCCACGAGTCAGCCCTGGACCGGTCTAGAGGAGCTGGGGGTGGATGGATGGGGGTGGTAATAGTAGATGGGGGTGGAAATAGTGGATGGGGGTGGTAATAGTGGATGGGGGTGGTAATAGTGGCGGTGGCTGGAACAGCTCTGGCAGAGAGGAAAGCCTGCGGTCGGGGCAGCTGGCCATCTGGGAGTAGACCTGACTGGGCCTCTTGTTAGGGCCAGCATACCACAACTAGATAGGCTACACACACACGCACACACAGACACACACAGACGCAGCAGCATCAGAGGTGGTATTGTTCGTTACAGGTGTGATGACAGATTAAAGACTTCACGTTAAACCAGATAAAGCTGATAAACTGCTGCGGCTCTGCAGGAAAACAGAGAAAAACATTTTCATCTGAAATCTTCACTGAGCTTTTCAACCCTTTGCTAAGGACCACCAGCACAACCACAGCCTCGCCTGCCTGCCTTGCTCAGGGGCATGTCGGTGTTTTTTTTCCCCTCAGTTTCTCCTGCGAGTAGCTGGGGGATCAAATCACCGCACAGGTCCGGGGTGTCCTTGGACTCTGTTGTCTGCACACAAGTTCCTCCGTTTCCAAACACGTGCAAGACGACGTGCTTCAACACAAACCTCGGTAATTTGTGGTATGATGTAACGTTCACCCTGACAACCGTTACCGCGGAGATGCTCTGTGGTTACAAATACCCACCAAGCACAACGAGTACCACAGTACTACTACACTCTGTTAGTCTGTTAGAGGTATGTACCACAGCATTACTGTGGTACTATGTTAGTACTGTTAGAGGTACTGTTGTCTGTGTACCATGTGTATCAGTACTGTGGTGCTATGTTAGTACTGTTAGAGGTACTGTTGTCTGTGTACCATGTGTATCAGTACTGTGGTACTATGTTAGTACTGTTAGAGGTACTGTTGTCTGTGTACCATGTGTATCAGTACTGTGGTACTATGTTAGTACTGTTAGAGGTACTGTTGTCTGTGTACCATGTGTATCAGTACTGTGGTACTGTGTTAGTACTGTTAGAGGTACTGTTGTCTGTGTACCATGTGTATCAGTACTGTGGTACTATGTTAGTACTGTTAGAGGAACTGTTGTCTGTGTACCATGTGTATCAGTACTGTGGTACTGTGTTAGTATTGTTAGAGGTACTGTTGTCTGTGTACCATGTGTATCAGTACTGTGGTACTGTGTTAGTACTGTTAGAGGTACTGTTGTCTGTGTACCACGTGTATCAGTACTGTGGTACTATGTTAGTACTGTTAGAGGTACTGTTGTCTGTGTACCATGTGTATCAGTACTGTGGTACTGTGTTAGTACTGTTAGAGGTACTGTTGTCTGTGTACCATGTGTATCAGTACTGTGGTACTGTGTTAGTACTGTTAGAGGTACTGTTGTCTGTGTACCATGTGTATCAGTACTGTGGTACTATGTTAGTACTGTTAGATGTACTGTTGTCTGTGTACCATGTGTATCAGTACTGTGGTACTATGTTAGTACTGTTAGAGGTACTGTTGTCTGTGTACCATGTGTATCAGTACTGTGGTACTATGTTAGTACTGTTAGAGGTACTGTTGTCTGTGTACCATGTGTATCAGTACTGTGGTACTATGTTAGTACTGTTAGATGTACTGTTGTCTGTGTACCATGTGTATCAGTACTGTGGTACTATGTTAGTACTGTTAGAGGTACTGTTGTCTGTGTACCATGTGTATCAGTACTGTGGTACTATGTTAGTTCAGTCTCTCATTTCTTCCATTTTCATTTATGCTTTTAAAGGAAGTGCAGGGGTTCAAATGCTCCAGTCACATGACTGTATCTCTGACCTCTGACCTCTGACCTCGGGGGTTACAGTTACCAGATATAGATGAATTCTTTTCATTGTCAGAATCAGAAACACTTTGTTGTTTCATTTCATGCACCTGCACACATGAAATGAAACGAAACATCGTTTCCCCACAGCCCACAACAACACAAACACACAAACACACAACCAAACACTACAAGAACACATACCCAAACTAACACACACATACCCAAACCAACACACATACCAAAACTAACACACATACCCAAACTAACACACACATACCCAAACCAACACACACATACCCAAACTAACACACATACCCAAACCAACACACATATCCAAACTAACACACACATACCCAAACTAACACACATACCCAAACTAACACACATATCCAAACTAACACACATACCCAAACCAACAAACACACATATCCAAACTAACACACACATACCCAAACTAACACACATACCCAAACTAACACACATACCCAAACTAACACACATATCCAAACTAACACACATACCCAAACCAACAAACACACATATCCAAACTAACACACACATACCCAAACTAACACACATACCCAAACTAACACACATACCCAAACTAACACACACATACCCAAACTAACACACATACCCAAACTAACACACATACCCAAACTAACACACACATACCCAAACTAACACACATACCCAAACCAACACACATATCCACACTAATACACACATATCCAAACTAACACACACATACCCAAACCAACACACATATATCCAAACTAACACACATACCCAAACTAACACACACATATCCAAACTAACACACATACCCAAACCAACACAGATACCCAAACCAACACACATACCCAAACTAACACAGATACCCAAACCAACACACATACCCAAACTAACACACACATATCCAAACTAACACACATATCCAAACTAACACACATACCCAAACCAACACACATACCCAAACCAACACACACACCCAAACTAACACACATATCCAAACTAACACACATATCCAAACCAAACCAAAAAAATAAACCACTGTCCAGGAGAACGAACACCAGCCAGCATGACTGTGGGAACCGCCGGTCTGCATGGGCTAGTAGTTAGCTTAGCCTGCCCCGCTTCCACGTCCTGTCAGACCGCCCTCGGTGTTTCCTCTTTGGGCACAGCTCCAGGCAGGGCTGTGGTCCCTGGGCCCACAGGACACAGCAGACCAAGCTCCCCCAGCCGATCCAGCACCAGCTCCCCCAGCCGATCCAGCACCAGCTCTCCCAGCCGATCCAGTACCAGCTCCCCCAGCCGATCCAGCACCAGCTCTCCCAGCCGATCCAGCACAAGCTCCCCCAGCCGATCCAGCACCAGCTCTCCCAGCCGATTCAGTACCAGCTCTCCCAGCCGATCCAGCACCAGCTCCCCCAGCCGATCCAGCACCAGCTCTCCCAGCCGATCCAGTACCAGCTCTCCCAGCCGATCCAGCGCCAGCTCTCCCAGCCGATCCAGCACCAGCTCTCCCAGCCATCAAACGAAGACAAACTTAGACGCAGACGTGGACCAAGACACTGCATGGACGGTACTGGGTGGGGCCGCCGGAAAAGTGCATTCGTGCGACCATCTTCCCCACACCAGAAGTGGAGAAGATTGAAATGAAAAACGTCGGAGGTTGTCTCCCTTTATGCACACCTTTCCTCTATCGGTGCATGCCACGCTGCACCACATTTCGGTAGGAGCATGAAACGTGCCGTTATAAACGAAGCTTGATTGATTGGGAGGAACACCGCCGCCCGAGCACACCACGCACGTCTCATCCCCGTGGCGAAAACACTGCTTTTTCTATGTGGTGCTTACTGAAGACCAGTGGTAACTGAAAGGACAAGGACACACCAGCATGACTTAGTGATCACTTCGTCAGTGTGACAGGGTTCGCACACAAACCGACAACAGCTTGTGTATCTTCACTCGGGCAGCAGCGAGCGCCTCTCCCACCAGGAAGACAGAAACCTGACGGCCTCTTGTGTTTAAATTAATGATGCGTCCTTGGGGGGGGGGGGCAAACAAGGGTTTCACTTCCCATATGGAGCGCACAAAGGTTTGATAAGGACCAGTGTGTGTGTGTGTGTGTGTGTGTGTGTGTGTGTCTGTGTGATGGTGGCCTGGAGCCAAGTGCCGCTCTCTCTCCCTGTATCAGGAAATGTGCCTGGCTGTGTGTGTCTGTGTGTGTGTATATATATGTTTGTGTGTGTGTGTGTGTGTGTGGGGGGGGGGGTTGTTTCTGTTTCCTGTCCTGGCTGACTGCGGCCCTTGTGTTGGGGCTCTGGGTGGGCAGACAGACGGGCGGGGCCCCGACGGGGCCTAAGGTGGGTCGGTGTGTTGCGTTTGGCGTGGCCCCTGCAGCTGCTTCCTCCGCCGGAGTCGCTCGAGCCACCACATAAACACGCCATACATTTAAGCCCAGCACGCCAGCTCACTTACTGGGCGAAACGAGACCCACGGTGACGTGAAAAACTATTTTGCCCCCTCCCCGATCTCTATTTCTACATATTGGTCACACTGAATGGGTTCAGATCTTCATACAAAATGTAATACAAGACAAGGGGAACCCGAGGAGAACAAAAAAATCAGTTTTTAACGACCATATCATTTATTCAAGGAAAAAAGTGACCCGTCACCAACTGCCCCTGTGTGAAAAAGTAATTGCCCCCTTAGTTACTCAATTAAGCAAATTTAAATTGATCACTGGATTTGATTCGAGCAGACACACCCAGGCCTGATTAGCGCCAGCCCTGTTGGATCTAAACATGACTTCTACAGGACCTCACCCTCAACACAAGGTCTCAACAAGCAGCACACTACGCCGCCATCGAGAGAAAGAGAGGAAGAGATGAGAGAAAAGCTGTTGAGACGTATCCGTCTGGAGAGGGTTACAACGCCATTTCCATGGCTCTGGGACTCCAGAGGACCACAGCGAGAGTCATTGTCTCCAAATGGAGACGACTGGGAACGGCGGTGAATCTTCACTGGAGTAGCCAGCAGACCACATTTCTTCCAAGGGCGCGGAGATGATTCATCCGGGAAGTCGCAACCAAAACCAGGACAACATCTAAAGCACTGCAGGCCTCTCTGGCCTCAGCTAAGGTCATCGTTCCCGACTCGACAATAAGAACGGGACTGGGCACAAAGCGACTTCACGGGGGAGTTGCGAGGCACAAACCACCGCTAACTAAGAGGAACTATAGTTCTAGTCTCACATTTGCAAAAATGCAGAAGAAGCAAGCCTTTGGGGACAATGTTCTGTGGACGGATGAGGGAAAAGTGGAACTTTGTGGAAGACACGGGTCCCGTTATGCCTGGCATAGAGCAACAGCATTTCACAATAAGAACGTCATGCCAACAGCCAAACATGGTGGTGGTGGTGGTGGTGGTGGTGTGACGGTGTGGGGTGTGCTTTGCTGCCTCGAAGCCTTTGAGACTTGCCGCCATTGAAGGAACCATGAACTCTGCTCTCCACCAGAGCATTGTGAAGGAGAACCTCCATCCGGTCACCAGCGTGTGACCTGAAGCTGAGGTGTAACTGGCCTATGCAGCAGGACAACGATGGCTGCAGTTGTTGCTGCTACAGGTGGTACAACCAGTTGTTAAGTTCAGGGGGCTTTTTCCCACGGGTGATGGACAACCGTTTTCACCCAATAAATGGACTGATCATTTAAAGACCATCTTTTGTGTTTACTCGGGTTCTCCTGGTCTTGCGTTACATTTTGTATGAAGATCTGAAACCATTCAGCGTGGAAAGTACAAGAGGAAACCAGGAAGGGGAAAGCACTTTTTCCCAGCGTGGTAATTCAGCGTCAAGTCATCCTTAAAAACCTCATGAACTGTCCTCGCTCGCTGGCTGTTTTGGAAGAAATCCTCATTGAAATAGTGTTGGTTAAAAAGTGAGCTGCACTATTCTCCGTGCAGAAGCCGATCAAGCTTTTGACTCAGTTTGGTGGGCTGGTCTCTGCCGAGTAATGAACAGATTCAGCTTCAGTGAGGAGTTATACGTTGTATTCGGGCACTTTACTCCCCTCCTACTGAAGAATAAAGGTCAACGGTAGCCTTTCTGACTTGATAACCCCATTCCATTCGTTTGTCCCATTCCTTATCCAACCCGCTTATCCGGCTCTCAGGGTCGCGGGGATGCTGGAGTCTATCCCAGCAGCCACTGGGCAGCAGGCGGGAAGACACCCCGGACAGGCCGCCAGTCCATCACAGACCCGACACGTTCACACCAAGGGACAACGTAGTCCGGTCGACTCACCTGACCTACATGTCTTTGGACTGTGGGAGGAAACCCTAGTCGATAACCCTGGTCTCTTCAATCTATTCATAGACCCTCTGGCCCAAACAATACGACAGGAGACGGAAAACCGAGAGGTCACTTAGCTGAGGGATGAAACCCTCCGTCAGTAAACGTGTCCAGATGAACTGACCCAACCTTCTTTGGTTCATGCTGAAGGGCTAGAAAAGGCATGGAGGTTGTAAAAGGGCGGTTGTACGCGTGGCTCCACTTCAAAATAAGCATTTTTGAGTTATTTAGAAGTAAACATTACAGTAAATGAGGAACGGGGAGATAAAGGGTGACAGCCACAACGATGATGATGAAGATAGAGCGGTGTTCAGTTGAGGAATTTTTCTGGGGTTTGTTTTTACAACCTGGGTTTTATTTTCATGGTCTGTCCATCATACATGGCAGTTATGATGTGATTTTACTCATCGTCTTCATTTTATAGATGTTGGACATGGACCATCGCTGGACTCGGCTTTACAGTGGGGGCTTATGGGACGAGTGAACAGCAGTGTCAGACATGTTTCAACGAGTCCAGTTTAACCCAGTCTAAACCAGGTATGTTAGAAGTTGTGATGTGAGATGTCCCGTATGATCCGTGGTGGATGACAGGGCTGATCTACTTCCTGGTTCCCCCTGCAGGAAGGAGCCGCCTGTAAGATTAACATATACTTCATTGATCCCCGTGGGGAAATTCACCTTCTGCATTGAATCCCTCCTACTGTATAGGAGCAGCGGGCAGCTGCGGCACCCGGGGACCAAGTCCAGTTCTTCTTTCCATTGCCTTGCTCAGGGGCACGGACAGGAGTATTAACCCTAACATGCATGTCTTTTTGATGGTGGGAGGAAACCCACGCAGACAAGGGGAGAACATGCAAACTCCACAGAGCAAAGGCCTGGGATGGCCTGGGGTTCGAACCCAGGACCTTCTTGCTGTACTACCAGTGCTATACTCACTGTAGGTAGTAGTAACATCCACAAACTAGCTGGCCAGCACAAAAGAGAAGTCATAGATGATGGACAGTCATGGACACAGTCTGGCGGACACACTAGGCGGGTTTGTTGTTTAAACACTCCTGTTCACTTGTCCCATGAGACACCGCTGTAAAGTCGAGTCCAGCGGTGGTCCATGTCCAACTTCTACTGAATGAAGCCAGTGAAGAAAACTATATTATTATAACTGATATGAATGATGGAGAAACTGAAAATAAGACCCAGGCTGTAAAAAAACAATTATCCCTTCATTCTTTGTTATTGACTGATTCTAGAAGCACGTTATGCTGCATTTCCAGTATGATAAAGTGCTATTATAAATGTAATATTATTATCACCCCTAGGTCCACATGCCTCAGGTTGGGGTTAAGGGTTGGGATTAGGGTTAGGGTTAGGGGTTAGGGTTGGGGCTAGGGTGAGGCTTGGGGTTAAGGGTTAGGCTTGGGGTTAAGGGTTAGGGTTGGGGTGAGGTTTGGGGTTGGGGCTGGGGTTAGACTTGGGGTTGGGGTTAGTTTTAGGCTTAAGGTTGGGGGTAACCCTAGCTTCGTCAGCTGCCATTGAAACCACATGTGCTGTGAGTTTGACTAAAGGAATGCGCTTGAGACTCGCAGGCGAGCGGCCGCCAAACCACACCGGCCCCGGTAGGACAGAGAGAGCGAGCCGCAGTGCTGCTGATGAATAATGACACCGGCTAAAAGCAGCCGCACGTTGTTGGCGATGATCTGGACCGCCAGAAGCCATGTGATGCAAATGAATGATCTCAAATGGAGTACATGAGAAGACCTGAGGCCTGTACAGACACACAACACAGCCAACACAGCAGACGGCAGTCATGTTCCCGTCCAACTTATGAAGAGACTTCACACAAGCGACTAAATGTCACAAGGAAGTTTCCATTACTTGTGTTTCGGCGAATAAAACCTGTACACAGGCCTACATGTGTTGATGTGTTACGTTTTATAAATATATAATCATTACTTATAGAGCACACTGTAATGCATTACAACTTACAACACCCCAGACTCGGAGGACACTGTATGGTTGTAGGGCCCACAGGGCTCTGAAACGTGAACCTGAAGCAGACAAAAGGTGGTTCATAGAGCTCTCCAGCCACGGACTCGTGTAAGTCTCAGGTGTGTTATAAGACAGTGTGATGTGGTACGTCACAGACATGCCCCATGACTCATAATCACAGAAACCATTATGAGGCGCTACATAACCCAGCATAACTCGCCGTAGGTTCTCACAGCTACTGTTATGTTTTCATAGCTCATAATGAATACACTTCTAATGCATCACACAGAACTTCATGGAAACGCTACTGCCGGTGGCGTCCGGGGAGTGCAGAGGTCTATTCCGTTGCCTACCAACACGGGGATCGCCAGTTCGAATCCCTGTGTTACCTCCGGCTTGGTCAGGCGTCCCTACAGACACAATTTGCCGTGTCTGCGGGTGGGAAGCCGGATGTGGGTATGTGTCCTCGTAGCTGCACGAGCACCTTCTCTGGTTGGTTGGGGATGCCTGTTCGGGGGGGAGGGGGAACTGGGGGGAATAGCATGATCCACCCACGTGCTACGTCCCCCTGGTGAAACTCCTCACTGTCAGGTGAAAAGAAGCGGCTGGTGACTCCACATGTATGGGAAGAGGCATATGGTAGTCTGCAGCCCTCCCTGGATCGGCAGAGGGGGTGGAGCAGCGACTGGGACGGCTCGGAAGAGTGGAGTAATTGGCCGAGTACAATTGGGGAGAAAAAGGGGGGGAAATCTACACAAAAAAGAAACGTTACCGCCATCCATCCATCCATCCATCCATCCATCCATCCATCCAGCCATTTATCCATCCAGTCTCCATCAGGGTGTGGTTAGTGAGAATGGAGGAGCCCACAGCTTCATGTCATTAGATTAGTGATACAGTACATTGATCAGCCATCTGGACCCGGAATAAACCAGCGGAGTCTCTATTTCTCTTAAGAGCGTCCAACAGAAAAATGGGAGCGGGTTCGTTTACCATCGAGTGGATAAAAGTCACCAGCAGTTTAAAAGGTTTTTGGTCCGACGGTCATCTTGTCCTGAAAGGGTCACTGGGCTGAACCTGATTATCTGCGGAGGAATGTGGGAGCATGTACAGTGGACTTGGTGAGGTACAGCAAGTCAGAAAAAAAAAGAACCCACAGACCACATCCACCTATTGTTTTCCCTGTTTTCTTTTCACGGGTTCTATTGTTGACGGAGCCGCGTTAGCTCCACGGGCGTGGAAATGATGTTGAGCGGACAGAACAGCCGAGTCCAGTCCTGTTCTGCCTGCCCGAGCGGTTCTGTAAAAAAAACCTCCGACACCGACAAGAGGACAAAAGAGAGATTTGACTGGTGTAAACATGGAGAGAGAGAGAGAGAGACAGACAGACAGACAGACAGACAGACAGAGAGCGAGAGCACGAGAGAGAGAGAAACAGAGTAACAGAGAAACAGAAAGAGAGAAACAGAGAGAGAGAAACAGAGAAACAGAGAGAGAGTAACAGAGAGAGAGAAACAGAGAGAGAGAAACAGAGAAACAGAGAGAGAGTAACAGAGAGAGAGTAACAGAGAGAGAGAGTAACAGAGAAACAGAGTAACAGAGACAGTAACAGAGAGAGAGAGCAACAGAGAGTAACAGAGAAACAGAGTAACAGAGAAACAGAGAGAGAGTAACAGCGAAACAGAGTAACAGAGAAACAGAGAGAGAGTAACAGAGAAACAGAGTAACAGAGAAACAGAGAGAGAGAAACAGAGAAACAGAGAGAGAGTAACAGAGTAACAGAGAAACAGAAAGAGAGAAACAGAGAGAGAGTAACAGAGAAACAGACTAATAGAGAAACAGAGAGAGAGAAACAGAGTAACAGAGAAACAGAGAGAGAGTAACAGAGAGAGAGTAACAGAGAAACAGAGTAACAGAGAGAGTAACAGAGAGAGAGAATAACAGAGAGAGTAACAGAGAAACAGAGTAACAGAGAAACAGAGAGAGTAACAGAGAAACAGAGTAACAGAGAAACAGAGAGAGTAACAGAGAAACAGAGTAACAGAGAAACAGAGAGAGAGTAACAGAGAGAGAGAGTAACAGAGAAACAGAGTAACAGAGAAACAGAGAGAGAGTAACAGAGAAACAGAGTAACAGAGAAACAGAGTAACAGAGAAACAGAGAAACAGAGTAACAGAGAAACAGAGTAACAGAGAGAGAGAGTAACAGAGAAACAGAGAAACAGAGAAACAGAGAGAAACAGAGAAACAGAGAGAAACAGAGAGAAACAGAGAAACAGAAACACAGAGAAACAGAGAGAAACAGAGAAACAGAGAGAAACAGAGAAACAGAGAGAAACAGAGAGAAACAGAGAAACAGAAACACAGAGAAACAGAGAGAAACAGAGAAACAGAGAGAAACAGAGAAACAGAGAGAAACAGAGAAACAGAGAAACAGAGAAACAGAGAAACAGAGAGAAACAGAGAAACAGAGAAACAGAGAGAAACAGAGAAACAGAGAAACAGAGAGAAACAGAGAGACAGAGAAACAGAGAAACAGAGAGAAACAGAGAAACAGAGAAACAGAGAGAAACAGAGAAACAGAGAAACAGAGAGAAACAGAGAAACAGAGAAACAGAGAGAAACAGAGAAACAGAGAGAGAGTAACAGCGAAACAGAGTAACAGAGAAACAGAGAGAGAGTAACAGAGAAACAGAGTAACAGAGAAACAGAGAGAGAGAAACAGAGAAACAGAGAGAGAGTAACAGAGTAACAGAGAAACAGAAAGAGAGAAACAGAGAGAGAGTAACAGAGAAACAGACTAATAGAGAAACAGAGAGAGAGAAACAGAGTAACAGAGAAACAGAGAGAGAGTAACAGAGAGAGAGTAACAGAGAAACAGAGTAACAGAGAGAGTAACAGAGAGAGAGAATAACAGAGAGAGTAACAGAGAAACAGAGTAACAGAGAAACAGAGAGAGAGTAACAGAGAAACAGAGTAACAGAGAAACAGAGAGAGAGTAACAGAGAAACAGAGTAACAGAGAAACAGAGAGAGAGTAACAGAGAGAGAGAGTAACAGAGAAACAGAGTAACAGAGAAACAGAGAGAGAGTAACAGAGAAACAGAGTAACAGAGAAACAGAGTAACAGAGTAACAGAGAAACAGAGTAACAGAGAAACAGAGTAACAGAGAGAGAGAGTAACAGAGAAACAGAGAAACAGAGATAAACAGAGAAACAGAGAGAAACAGAGAGAAACAGAGAGAAACAGAGAAACAGAAACACAGAGAAACAGAGAGAAACAGAGAAACAGAGAGAAACAGAGAAACAGAGAGAAACAGAGAGAAACAGAGAAACAGAAACACAGAGAAGCAGAGAGAAACAGAGAAACAGAGAGAAACAGAGAAATAGAGAAACAGAGAAAGAGAGAAACAGAGAAACAGAGAAACAGAGAAACAGAGAGAAACAGAGAAACAGAGAAACAGAGAGAAACAGAGAAAGAGAGAGAAACAGAGAGAAACAGAGAAACAGAAACACAGAAACAGAGAGAAACAGAGAAACAGAGAGAGAGAAACAGAGAAACAGAGAGAGAGTAACAGAGTAACAGAGAAACAGAAAGAGAGAAACAGAGAGAGAGTAACAGAGAAACAGACTAATAGAGAAACAGAGAGAGAGAAACAGAGTAACAGAGAAACAGAGAGAGAGTAACAGAGAGAGAGTAACAGAGAAACAGAGTAACAGAGAGAGTAACAGAGAGAGAGAATAACAGAGAGAGTAACAGAGAAACAGAGTAACAGAGAAACAGAGAGAGAGTAACAGAGAAACAGAGTAACAGAGAAACAGAGAGAGAGTAACAGAGAAACAGAGTAACAGAGAAACAGAGAGAGAGTAACAGAGAGAGAGAGTAACAGAGAAACAGAGTAACAGAGAAACAGAGAGAGAGTAACAGAGAAACAGAGTAACAGAGAAACAGAGTAACAGAGAAACAGAGAAACAGAGTAACAGAGAAACAGAGTAACAGAGAGAGAGAGTAACAGAGAAACAGAGAAACAGAGAAACAGAGAAACAGAGAGAAACAGAGAGAAACAGAGAAACAGAAACACAGAGAAACAGAGAGAAACAGAGAAACAGAGAGAAACAGAGAAACAGAGAGAAACAGAGAGAAACAGAGAAACAGAAACACAGAGAAACAGAGAGAAACAGAGAAACAGAGAGAAACAGAGAAACAGAGAAACAGAGAAAGAGAGAAACAGAGAAACAGAGAAACAGAGAAACAGAGAGAAACAGAGAAACAGAGAAACAGAGAGAAACAGAGAAACAGAGAGAAACAGAGAGAAACAGAGAAACAGAAACACAGAAACAGAGAGAAACAGAGAAACAGAGAGAAACAGAGAGAAACAGAGAAACAGAAACACAGAGAAACAGAGAGAAACAGAGAAACAGAGAGAAACAGAGAAACAGAGAAATAGAGATAAACAGAGAGAGAGAAACAGAGAGAGAAACAGAGAGAAACAGAGAGAGAGAACCAGAGAGAGAAACAGAGAGGGAGAGAAAGAGAGACAAACAGAGAAACAGAGCGAGAGAAAAAGAATCACAGAGAGAGAGAGAGAAACAGAAAAACAGAGTGAAAGAAAAAGAGAAACAGAGAGAGCAACACAGAGAGAGAGAGAGAGAGAGAGAGAGAGAGAGAGAGAGAGAGAAACAGAGAGAGAGAGAGAGAGAGAGAGAGAGACGTCATACTTTGAGAGAAAACCAGCCGAGATGTATGGAATGTAACTACGGTACAACGGGCCTTCTTTCCCTTTACATCACAGAAGGTTGAATCAGTTCATCTGGATACAACGTTTATCTACACATACGTTTCATCACTCGACTAAGTGACCTCCTCAGTCTCACCTGACTGCAGGTATCCCCCCCTTCCCCCCCCGTTTTCTCCCCAATTGTGCGTGGGCAATTACCCTACTTTCCGAGTCATCCCGGTCGCTGTTCCACCCCCTGTGCCGACCCAGGGAGGGCTGCAGACTACCACATGCCTCCTCCCATACACATGGAGTCACCAGTCGCTTCTTTTCACCCGACAGTGAGGAGTTTCACCATGGGGACATAGCGAGGATCATGCTATTTCCCCTAGCCCCCCCCCCGAACAGTTGCCCCGACCAGAGGAGGTGCTGCTGCTGTAACCAGGACACCCACATCCATCTTCTCACCAGCAGACACGGCCAATTGTGTCTGTAGGGACGCCCGACCAAGCTGGAGGTAACACGGGGATTCAATCCAGCGATCCCCTTGTTGGTAGGCAACGGAATAGACCGCCACGCTACCCAGACGCAGGTATCCCACCCTTATAATCAATACAGTGCCTAATGACCGAAACCAACAACCAGTTTCATATGTAAATAGGGGTGTGACCATTGACCATGTGTACTATTCACAGAGGGTTGGGGAATGGCTGCAACCACAGCATTGTTAAGATGGTGACAGATGTACTCTTAGCCCCCCCTCCCCCTGTTCAGGGATGGTCGTTCCCTCTTCACACAGAGGAACCAGCGTTCCTCCCTATCAAGGATGGTCACATCCTCATCCCTGAAAGAGTGGCCACTGGCCTGTAGATGGTGTAGACTGTGGAGTTCTGGCCTGTAGATGGTGGAGTCCTGGCCTGTAGATGGTGGAGTCCTGGCCTGTAGACAGTGGAGTCCTGGCCTGTAGATGGTGGAGTCCTGGCCTGTAGATGGTGGAGTCCTGGCCTGTAGACAGTGGAGTCCTGGCCTGTAGATGGTGGAGTCCTGGCCTGTAGACGGTGGAGTCCTGGCCTGTAGACGGTGGAGTCCTGGTCTGTAGACAGTGGAGTCCTGGCCTGTAGACGGTGGAGTCCTGGCCTGTAGACGGTGGAGTCCTGGTCTGTAGACGGTGGAGTCCTGGCCTGTAGACGGTGGAGTCATGGCCTGTAGACTGTGGAGTCCTGGCCTGTAGACGGTGGAGTCCTGGCCTGTAGACAGTGGAGTCCTGGCCTGTAGACGGTGGAGTTCTGGCCTGTAGACTGTGGAGTCCTGGCCTGTAGACGGTGGAGTCCTGGCCTGTAGACAGTGGAGTCCTGGTCTGTAGACGGTGGAGTCCTGGCCTGTAGACGGTGGAGTCCTGGCCTGTAGACGGTGGAGTCCTGGCCTGTAGACAGTGGAGTCCTGGTCTGTAGACGGTGGAGTCCTGGCCTGTAGACGGTGGAGTCCTGGCCTGTAGACGGTGGAGTCCTGGTCTGACGTGGTAGCTCTCCTGTGTTGTGTCATCCTCTTGGACAGCGTCTGTTTAGTTTCCCCAGTGTACAAGTCACGGCAATCCTCCTTGCACTTGACAACGTACACGATATTGTTCTGTTTGTGCCGCGGGACTCGATCGTTGGGGTGGACCAACTTCTGGCGCGTCACACCCATATTTGCATATGAAACTGGTCGTTGGTTTGGGTCGTTATGCCACCGTATCGTTCATAAGGGTTGGACACCTGCACTCAGGTGAGACTGAAGAGGTCACTCAGATGACGATGAAACGTTTCTGTCAGTAAACGTTGTGTCCACATGAACTGGTTCAACCTTCTGGGATTTTCTTACCTGGATAATTGAGCATCGAGACTTTCCTCTTACATGTTTCTTCTATTTTTCAAACGTTTTATTGCTCTGTTGTTGCATCGTTCTTACATAACATAATACAGTGCTGCGTTTATTGTAAGTTTGAATTACTTTAGAAAGTTTCATACGGCACCATGTGTTTTAGCAACACTGTACAGAACTACAATCATGGCAGGTGCGGAATTCAGAAAATTCACCTTCTCGATTGAGGTGATTTGCTGACTGAGCGACCTCCGGAGAAACAAACAGAGGAACAAGATTCACTTCCCGGATCACCGACAACACAATTAACCAGTCGTAAGTAAGCAGTGTGTGGTTTATACCAAGTCATTTGTGGGGGGGGGGGGTCGGTTTGCCACACAAAATCGTCTATATATGCTTCAGTTCAATTTCAGAGACCCTCCTTCTGATCAATTCCTGCTTCTTTAGGAGGTTCAAAGGTCATTCAGGTGTGCTTTGCACCCCCCACCCAAAACCATGTAGTCTAGTAATTCATACCCTGTGATCAGACCTCCTCAAGAACAGAATGACCGACTATACATGAGACAAAAATAGACGTTTGTGTTTAATGACATATGAGGAAACTCGGCAGACAATGTTTCTGTTTTAACTGGATGAACACGTCCTCAGAATAAACCTCCAAACGCTGGCTGCCAAGGTGCCTGAGAGCAAACAAATTTAGCAACATCTGGCTTGCGGTCGGTGGTGAATTTCCCGATCCTGGCTGTAAACAACACGACATGACTCACACACACAGACACACACCACACACACACGCAGGACACGCTCGCTTCCAGTGTCACCATCCTTTCCTGCTGGCTCTTCCTCTCAGCTGACCTCTGACCAATGAGAGAGCTCGGTTTTATCCACAGTTTGACGCACACCGCCCCCCCCCCGAGGGCCAAAACATCCCGTCAGAGAGACTTCCTGTGATGACATCATCAAACAGGAAGGCAGAAACAGGAAAAGCTCCGGCCAGTACTTTTTCACTTCTGAAACCAGGACGGTGTGAAGTCGACTCCCCTTAAATAGAAACCTCTTCAGGTTTCTATTTAAGGGGAGTCTCAAAGACGAGACGTTCGCCGTTTGAAAGAAGTGACGCCTGCTTGTATAACGTGAGACCACGCTGACGAAGAGGTCCTCGCATCACTCGTGTTCCCCACGCAGGCAGTATTTCATACTGACGTAGACATGCTGAGTCATCTCATCTCATCTCATCATCAGCCGCTTCTCCAGGGTGGGGTCACGGAGGCAGCAAGCTAAGTAGGGCCCTCCAGACGTCCCTCTCCCCAGCAACGCCCTCCAGCCCCTCCTGGGTGATCCCGAGGCCTTCCCAGGCCAGAGTGGACATGCAGTGCCTCCAGCGAGTTCTGGGTCTACCCCGGGGTCTCCTCCCAGTTGGACGTATTGAGGCGGGATTATCAGACGGTGGGACATTAAACGTTGTGTCTCTGGCGTCGGAGCTCAGCAAACATCACATCTATGACAGAGGGATGCATCAGCTCCTCGGCTGTCCTGTCAGCTTTTCCGCATTTGACACGTGGACATTTGGGTTTTGTTTGTCTACAGTAGTCGAAGTGGGTTGGTACTCGGTGTACCTACATTGTACCGTGACATCCGCGTTTCTCTCTGAAGAACTGGGATTCTTTTCTGACACCTCTTATAAACTTGGGATTCGTTCAGCCCTTTAGTCACGTTGTCACTACAACGGCAGTTCTGATATGTTGGTTAACTTTACATGAAATACAAAGCCGATACTGGGAAACATGACTTTCATTAGACTGGATCCTTTACAGACCAGATCCTCTGGATTTTCATGGTCATGAAGTAAGAAGACACCTGGACACCCGAATCCGTTTCTGGATTAAATGAAGGACACGTAGAAGCACCAGTATCACGTCCGGACACGGCCTCATCTTCTTCACCTCCTCCACTCAAACAAGTCCATTTGGATGTTCTTCATCTCGACGGAACAAACTGAGTCCTCTACTGACCTCTATGGCGCTCCACTGGGCTGGTGGAAACAAAGTCCCCTGCCCAAGGGCACGTCAGTAGACTCTACCGAGGTAGACCGATGTCAACGCCTCTCATGAGTCCAACGTAATTTACACCATGTGGAAAGAGACTAATTTACAAGTCATCTTTTCCGTGAAGAAAGAAAACTGTCCGTTAAAAGTATACACTAACCCAACCTTCATATCCTGGTATTACATAACAGAGGGAGAGAGCGAGAGAGAGCGTGAGAGAGAGAAGCCACTCGTTACACAACATGGGAGAGGCTGGAGTGGAAAACAATGATGACTGGGGTCAGAAAGAAAGATGCCAAAAATATCAAGAGAAAGGAGCACACAGAAAAACGGAGTTCGTCAAACTCCTCTAATCCACGGAGGGTTAACCGTGCGTGTTCTAGATGCTTCACATCCACCCCTGGCAGCGGGTCTGCTGCTTAACGCCGGAGCACCTTCAGTTTCGGTGCCTTGCCCAAGGGCTCCTTCAGCTGCCGAGAGAAATAAAAGCGGTTCTTTGTCTTCACGGTGTTGGGATTCACCTCCAACCTCCGCGCCACAGCCACTGTCGAGGCCCTCGTACGCACACCCACCTCAGCCATGTGCAGGCATACGTATCGTCACACCACAGCCGACTTTATTACACTGCACGGAAGTGTTGGACCACCAGCAGTCCTCCGTCAGACACCAGACAGAGTGATAAATGGAGGTAACCGTGTGGTGATGAAGGGCGGGGGGCGGGGTTCGTTGACAACAGGCTACAGACAGCTATGTCCAGAAGCTAACGTCACACTCCACGTGTCACAAAGAGACTCCCCTGTGACATCAACACAGTTCTGCAACCAGACTGGACCTTCTGCACAATGCCAGCACAATCTGATGTTTCATCTCAACACCAAACAGGCCTGGTTCGACGGGCGGTGGTGAACGGGCTGCAGAAACCAGCAGGTTAACTCAACAGCGACCTTTCAACATGACGCTCTGAGGCGGATTAGTGATGCATGATGCATGAATGGAGGAGCAGATGGGTGCACGGATGGATACTTAGATGAATGGATGGATACTTAAGATGCACGGATGGATGAGTGGCGGCTACGTGACCTATGGGAAAACAGGGTAAGGGCTCTGGGATCTCAGGATGTCTGTCTGAATTTAAACAAAATCTACCGAAGGAAAAAGTTCTCGGGGGGGGGGATTCAAAGGGGCTCTGTGGAGACGCCAGAGGAGTGACTGAAAACATAAAGAATTTAACAAAAACAAATAGAGTACCAAATGAAATGATGACTCAATATTACCTTATGCACAGAGAGAGAGAGAGAGGGAGAGGACGGGGGGGGGGGGGAGCGAGAGAGCGAGAGGATTAGTTTGGTAATGAAAAGCAGCTGTTCCTTCGTGGGAAACAGAGCCGCTTGTTAAGATGAGACGAGGGGGCGTGGCCTGGACCTGCCTGGTGACGTCATCGCACCGTCTCCACTACAGCCCGAGCATGTGACGCTCCTGAACACACTGCGAATCTCCCCCTCTCTTTCTCCCCCTCTCTCTCTCTTTCACACACAAAGACACCTCAAATCTACGCGACGTCGACTGTCACACACAGCGCAGGTCAGAGGTCAGGACATCTGGGGGACACAATGCCCAGAACTTGTCTTTATTTGAATAAAAGCACGCGACCTCTCGCAAAGCCTCTGGACTCAGCAGGCCGCTCTCCCTTCACCACCAGTGAGCTGGAGAACAGGACGAGAAGGGGAAGAATCTGATGCTAGCCACTTAGGAAGAAGGGGAAGAATCTGATGCTAGCCACTTAGGACGAAGGGGAAGAATCTGATGCTGGCCACTTAGGACGAAGGGGAAGAATCTGATGCTAGCCACTTAGGACGAAGGGGAAGAATCTGATGCTAGCCACTTAGGACGAAGGGGAAGAATCTGATGCTAGCCACTTAGGACGAAGGGGAAGAATCTGATGCTAGCCACTTAGGACGAAGGGGAAGAATCTGATGCTAGCCACTTAGGAAGAAGGGGAAGAATCTGATGCTAGCCACTTAGGAAGAAGGGGAAGAATCTGATGCTAGCCACTTAGGAAGAAGGGGAAGAATCTGATGCTAGCCACTTAGGAAAAAGGGGAAGAATCTGATGCTAGCCACTTAGGACGAAGGGGAAGAATCTGATGCTAGCCACTTAGGAAGAAGGGGAAGAATCTGATGCTAGCCACTTAGGAAGAAGGGGAAGAACAACAGCGTGGCGTCAACATGACTTTATCAGAGAGATCTGCACACTCCCCGTGGCGGTGCAGGCTCCGGGAGGACGCGGCTCCGTCAGGGAAAAGCCTCCCGGCGGTGGCGATGCTCAGACATCAGGCCCAACGGGCGCTGATAGCATCCCACGGCCCGTGGAAACGGCTTCAAAGACACGGAGCCAAGTGGCGGCTGTGGTTTCCAGCTTGGCGTGTGGTCACGCTGGGGTGCAGCCATTTTCCAAAACCCCCTCTGGAAAATGAGCCCCCCGCACCCCCCCCACCCCCCAGTCCTCATCTCCCCCCACGTCTCTGTCTCTGCCCACCGACTGTGGTGGAGGAGACGCAGGACTCCTGAAATTACAGCCCTGGGCATCGAGCAGTCTGCATTACCATGAGCTACAGGCTCCGGGTTCTCGTTTTCACTTTGCGAGACGCGCGCCAAACAGGAAATGGATGCTTCTAGCGGCGGGCTGGCACGCTGCAGTGAATTACTGTTATATATTTAGAGAGGATTATTCCATTATTTCATTTCAGCGTCACGCGCATTAGAGAGCACAGCACAGCCCTCCCAGAGCAACGTGATGCAGGTTTTCTGGCTCCGGCACCGTTTACGACCAAAGCAACACGGCAAATGCACGCCGGCGGGTATAACCCCCAAATGTACACACGTCGTCAGAGCCGAGATAACGGCGCCGTGAGCCCGAGTCACGAAACTCAAGACGTTTTGCCGGTCATAAATCCGTCACTTCTGCTGTGGTGACCCTAGCTAACAATTATTTGCTCATAATTATTAGTGGCAGCACGGTGGTTAGCGCGGTCGCCTCACAGCAAGAAGGTCCTGGGTTCGAGCCCCGGGGTAGTCCAACCTTGGGGGTCGTCCTGGGTCGTCCTCTGTGTGGAGTTTGCATGTTCTCCCCATGTCTGTGTGGGTTTCCTCCGGGGGCTCCGGTTTCCTCCCACAGTCCAAACACATGGAGGTCAGGTGACTCGGCCATACTAAACTGTCCCTAGGTGTGTGTGTGTGTGTCTGTGTGTGTGTGTGTGTGTGGGCCCTGTGATGGCCTGGCAGCCTGTCCAGGGTGTCTCCCCGCCTGCCACCCAATGACTGCTGGGATATGCTCCAGCATCCCCGCGACCCTGAGAGCAGGATAAGCAGTTCGGATAATGGATGGCTGGCTGGCTGGCTGGCTGGCTGGATGGCTGGATGGATGGCTGGCTGGCTGGATGGATGGACGGACGGACGGATGGATGGATGGCTGGCTGGCTGGCTGGCTGGCTGGCTGGCTGGATGGATGGCTGGCTGGCTGGCTGGATGGCTGAATGGATGGATGGATGGATGGACGGATGGATGGATGGCTGGACGGACGGACGGATGGATGGCTGGCTGGATAGATGGATGGCTGGATGGATGGCTGGATGGATGGCTGGACGGACGGACGGATGGATGGCTGGCTGGATAGATGGATGGCTGGCTGGATGGCTGGACGGACGGACGGATGGATGGCTGGCTGGATAGATGGATGGCTGGCTGGATGGCTGGATGGATGGATGGACGGATGGATGGATGGATGGACGGATGGCTGGATGGATGGATGGATGGACGGATGGCCGGATGGCCGGCTGGATGGACGGCTGGCCGGATGGATGGATGGATGGATGGATGGATGGCTGGCTGGATGGCTGGCTGGATGGATGGATGGCTGGATGGATGGATGGCTGGCTGGATGGCTGGCTGGATGGATGGACGGCTGGATGGCTGGCTGGATGGATGGATGGCTGGATGGCTGGATGGCTGGATGGATGGATGGCTGGATGGGATGGATGGCTGGATGGCTGGATGGAAGTTTTGGTCCCCAGATCGATTGACAGAAGGACCAACAGTAAACAACAACTAAATGTGAGTTTGTAACGTGTTGTGATGCTGTGAAGGTGTGTCCACACCACTGACGGCTGTACAGGCTGGAGTAAAACAGACCCACATGTTGCGTTACCGTCTGATGAGCAACACACAACATGACCATTTCACATCTACAACTCAAACTCTTCCGCTACGTCAGTTAATATACCTCCGTCTGACATGACCACATGGACCACAGACGGATCCGACTCAGGAGAACCTCCGCCCCAAAACCAGCCCAACTCCACCTCCTCTTCTAGGGTTTCCCCTCAGTTCCTCGGCCTCGCGTCTCCACTGGGCTTCAGCAGAACACCACCTTTGCATACGAATCCCATCGTCAGCACTTCGGTGACTTTTGACCTCCTTGACATATGGTGCCGGTAACGGCGGCGGCGTGGCAGGTGAGGCGTGTCCTACTGTTGCAGCGGCGCGTCACACACGAGACGTGCACGTGACCAACCCATCCAAACCCACGGCGCTCCGGGGGAACCGCAACACCGGACCCGCTTAAGCGCATTCATTCATTTTCCATTCCCAACTTAATTCAATTCAGGGTCGCGGGGTTCTGGAGTTGGTCCCAGCATGCACTGGGCAGAGGGAGGGGGGACTCCCTGGACAGATCACCAGTCCATCACAGGGAACACACACACACACACACACACACACACACACACACACACACACACACACACACACACACACACACACACACACACGTACGTGTTTGTACTGAACATTAACATGTACACGCCACATAAAACCCGGCCTGGAATCGTGTCCTCTACTAAGTTACCCGAACGGGGGGTATTTTAATGTGCTAATGGTCCTTCCATAATCCACTCCTGCTCCTGCTGGACCGGCAGATCGTATCAGGCCGGTCTCGTGGCCAGTAACAAAGCGCCGCCACCGTGGGATTCCAGCGCTCCGTCAGGCGTGGCGCGTCCTGGCGAACGGGCCTTAGCGGCAAGAACAACAGCGGCCGGGACGACCCGAGCCCGCCGCATTTTTCCGCGGTGTAAAAAGTGCTGGCTGGCAGGAGAAAACGGAGGCTAATTAGGCAGAAAATCCACGAGGCATTCCAGCGTTTGCACAGCTGAACACAGAGACTCCTTCTTCTGCCCACAGCCACAAAAGACTCAGAGGCTGGAAAAACCAGCTGCATGATTTCACCTGGACCGCACTCCGCGCCCGCGCACGTGTGTGTGTGTGTGTGTGTGTTTAGCATGAGTCAACTATTATTTGAAAATGGTTATGGTTTGTTTTCTGGTCGCGCTAGCTACCAAAGTGGGTCAGTTCAGCGCTGGAAAGGCCTCTCGGCAGGTTTCACCTGGAGCCGTTCATCTAGTCTGTCGTTGTTTGTGTATTTTATATTCGATCAGCATCGACTATTTGCGTTACAAACTCATGAAACGGGCGTCCGGGTGGCGTGGCGGTCTGCTCCGTTGCCTACCAACACGGGGATCGCCGGTTCGAATCCCCGTGTTACCTCCGGCTTGGTCAGGCGTCCCTACAGACGCAATTGGTCGTGTCTGTGGGTGGGAAGCGGGATGTGGGTATGTGTCCTGGTCGCTGCACTAGCGCCTCCTCTGGTCAGTCAGGGCGCCTTTTCAGGGGGGGGGGCTAGGGGGAATAGCGTGATCCTCCCACGCGCTACGTCCCCCTGGTGAAACTCCTCACTGCCAGGTGAAAAGAAGCGGCTGGGGACTCCACATGTATGGGAGGAGGCGTGTGGTAGTCTGCAGACCTCCCCGGGTCAGCAGAGGGGGTGGAGCAGCAGAGACCGGGACGGCTCGGAAGAGTGGGGTGATTGGCCGGATACAACCGGGGAGAAATGTACATGAGATATAAAGTGACAGGCCACCAGACGGGACAGGCACGAAAACGCCAGCAGAAGCAGAGCTGGACCGACACGTCGACTGGGCGAGACATTAGAAGCAACGCCGTGCGGACGAGAAACTCGATGAATCACCACTGACGGCTACGCAAGCTGAGCCCACATCCTTCCCCGAACTCAGCTTTAGCATCACTTCCTGACCAAGACCAAAACCTGGTACCCAGAAACACACCGTTACCATGGAAACCCCCTCAGAGCCCGTGAACTTAATCTGACGTCCCAGTTGGCATCGGTAGTGGAGGAACGCCATTAGTTTCCACGCCGCAGACCGTTTGCACCTGCAGAAGGAACGTCCTCCATGACAGCTGGGAAGACTGCAGATATCCTGGGAAGACTGCAGATATGCTGGGAAGACTGCAGATATGCTGGGAAGACTGCAGATATGCTGGGAAGACTGCAGATATGCTGGGAAGACTTCAGATATGCTGGGAAGACTGCAGATACGCTGGGAAGACTTCAGATATGCTGGGAAGACTTCAGATATGCTGGGAAGACTTCAGATATGTTGGGAAGACTGCAGATATGCTGGGAAGACTTCAGATATGCTGGGAAGACTTCAGATATGCTGGGAAGACTGCAGATATGCTGGGAAGACTTCAGATATGTTGGGAAGACTGCAGATATGCTGGGAAGACTTCAGATATGTTGGGAAGACTGCAGATATGCTGGGAAGACTTCAGATATGTTGGGAAGACTGCAGATATGCTGGGAAGACTTCAGATATGCTGGGAAGACTGCAGATATGCTGGGACGACTGCAGATATGCTGGGACTGTAGATATGCTGGGAAGACTGCAGATACGCTGGGAAGACTGCAGATACGCTGGGAAGACTGCAGATATGCTGGGAAGACTTCAGATATGCTGGGAAGACTGCAGATACGCTGGGAAGACTGCAGATACGCTGGGAAGACTGCAGATACGCTGGGAAGACTGCAGATATGCTGGGAAGACTGCAGATATGCTGGGAAGACTGCAGATATGCTGGGAAGACTGCAGATATGCTGGGAAGACTGCAGATACGGTGGGAAGACTGCAGATACGGTGGGAAGACTGCAGATACGCTGGGAAGACTGCAGATATGCTGGGAAGACTGCAGATACGCTGGGAAGACTGCAGATATGCTGGGAAGACTGCAGATATGCTGGGAAGACTGCAGATACGCTGGGAAGACTGCAGATACGCTGGGAAGACTGCAGATACATTGGGAAGACTGCAGATATGCTGGGAAGACTGCAGATATGCTGGGAAGACTGCAGATACGCTGGGAAGACTGCAGATACACTGGGAAGACTTCAGATATGTTGAGAAGACTGCAGATACGCTGGGAAGACTGCAGATATGCTGGGAAGACTTCAGACATGTTGGGAAGACTTCAGATACGCTGGGCACCTTCATGCATCTGAAAAGCTTCTAATGGTTACCAACATCTGCCACCTTGTCACAGAGGTCACGACCTGCAGCACAATGAAGAATCAATTTGTTCTTTTGTTTAAAGGAGGGGCAAGTCAAGAGCCAAACAAAAGACATCACCCCGCCTCCCTTTACACAAGTTTACCCAGTACAACCAGTGTTCTTCTGCTGGTTACTGGGCGCTAACCAGTACAACCACAGTCTTCCCCTGTTGGTTACTGGGAGCTAACCAGTGCAAACCACAATCTTCTTCTGCTGGTTACTGGGAGCTAATCAGTACAACCACAGTCTTCCCCTGTTGGTTACTGGGAGCTAACCAGTGCAAACCATAATCTTCTTCTGCTGGTTACTGGGAGCTAATCAGTACAATCACAGTCTTCCCCTGTTGGTTACTGGGAGCTAACCAGTGCAAACCATAATCTTCTTCTGCTGGTTACTGGGAGCTAATCAGTACAATCACAGTCTTCCCCTGTTGGTTACTGGGAGCTAACCAGTGCAAACCATAATCTTCTTCTGCTGGTTACTGGGAGCTAATCAGTGCAACCAGAGTCTTCTTCTGCTGTTACTGGGAGCTAACCAGTACAACCACAGTCTTCTTCTGCTGGTTACTGGGAGCTAACCAGTGCAACCAGAGTCTTCTTCTGCTGTTACTGGGAGCTAACCAGTACAACCAGAGTCTTCTTCTGCTGATTACTGGGAGCTGACCAGTGCAGCCCCAGTCTTCTACAGTAAATCTCCACTGGAGCAAAGGGAGCTTCCAAGTTCAATTACACATTTACCGTCTCCTACCAGAGTCAAACGTTTGGGGATTTGAACCGGCGACCTCCTGGTAATGAGACTCATAGCAATGGCTACTGTACACGTAAGAGACCAGATAAAACCAACACACAACAGTGTGTATCTTCACAACAACACACATGCGCGCACACGGTCTGACACACTTGAAGAGCCAAGCGTGGAAGCTGTGACTGCATCGGGTCAAAGGTGCTCGGGTTCGAACAAGAAAAAAAACGGCTCTTAGCTTCAGGTTTCAGCCAAATATTAATTTGGTCAGAACCAGCAGTTGAAACACAAGAGCATCTGTGTGGCTATGCCTGGAGCTGGTGTGTGTGTGTGTGTGTGTGTGTGTGTGTGTTTTCCATACAACTGTAACTACCGACTTAAATGGTACCTGCAGAACCGCAGCCCTTCCAGCTGACAGCGTGCGGAGCCAAAACCAACGGAGCGCTGCGGTTCTAACGGACCTGAGACCGGCCGCGTGTTTACCGGTCACGGCCGATGGAGATCTGCTGCTAATCCAGCGGGAACAGAAATCAGCTGACCCACAAGCTTCACCACTGAGCGGGGCAGCGAGCCAGGCGTGCTCATCACTGACCACACGGCTGTTAAACCTAGAAGTCCACCGGCCATTCATGCCCGCATGTCTCTCCCCACCCTCGTAGACAAAACGCTGGTCGGGACAACCTTACCGGCAGGGCCAGAGAACACGCCTCCATCCTGGTGAAGGCCTGGCCCTGCGAGGCCTGCTGCACACGGCGCCTTTCAACGCACTGATGAGCGAGGATATAGTGGAGGGCCCTTGCTCAGATCATCCACCTTAACACTGCTAGAGTACAGATGGATGAGTTTCGGTGTGGCTCAGCAGGGTAAGGATCCGGGGGGGGGGGGGTTGGCGTCCGGTTAGCGTAGCGGTCTACGCCGTTGGCTAGCAACGCGGGGATCGCCGGTTCGAATCCCCGTGTTACCTCCGGCTTGGTCGGGTGTCTCTACAGACACAATTGGCCGTGTCTGTGGGTGGGAAGCCGGATGTGGGTGTGTGTCCTGGTTGATGCACTAGCGCCTCCTCTGGTCAGTCAGGGCGCCTTTTCGGGGGGGGGGCGCTAGGGGGAATAGCGTGATCCTCCCACGCGCTACGCCCCCCTGGCGAAACCTCCTCACTGTCGGGTGAAAAGAAGCGGCTGGTGACTCCACATGTATGGGAGGAGGCATGTGGTAGTCTGCAGCCCTCCCCGGATCAGCAGAGGGGGTGGAGCAGCAGAGACCGGGACGGCTCGGAAGAGTGGGGTAGTTGTCTGGGTACAATTGGGGAGAAAAAAGGGGGGAAATTCAAAAAAAAAAAAAAAAGGTTCGGGGGGGGGGGTCGGTTGTTAAGCATTATTCATTCATCCATTCATCCATTATCCAAGCCGCTTATCCTGCGCTCAGGGTCACATAGAGGCTGGAGCCTGTCCCAGCAGTCATTGGGCGGCAGTTGGGGAAACACCCGGGACAAGCCGCCAGGCCGTCACAGGGCCCACCCACCCACCCATACAGCTAGGGACAATTTATTACGGCCGATTCACCGGACCTACATGCCTTTGAAGCCCATGCAGACACGGGGACAACATGCAAACTCCAGGGACGACCCCCAAGCTCGGACTACCCCAGGGCTCGAACCCAGGACCTTCTCGCTGTGAGGCCACCCCGCTAACCACTGCGCCGCCGCGCCGCCCATAAAGCCTTATAATCCGTTCTAAGTGTAAAGCAGGTCAAACGCAGATCTGAGCGTGTCTTCAACTGCGTCCGCTGTCATCAGTACGCTGGAAATCAGCAATAATGTATTCTGGTTCTGATACGAGGCGGTACGGGACCGTATGGGGCGGTGGGCTGGCTGGTTGATATCCGGTGGTGTACATTTAAATACAGCTGCAGTATCGAGCTGCGTCTTCCCATCCTGGAATCATTTTCATCCTCCTCCGGTTCGGGCCAACGCACCGACAGTTTTTCCGTCTCAGATTGGTAACGGGAGTGTTTTCTATTCTTCTGGTTGACCGGAGGGCGAAATTAACTGTGCCAGCGCTCAGCTGATGCCAAACCGTGGGCCGCGCTGCCACTGGCAGATAAAATCGACCCAATTCACAGAGTAAATTTACCAAACCGACCGGCTCTGGCACCCATTTCAGATGAAATATTAGTTGAGAAACGTCCCTAATCGCAGTGGACTCTCTCCATAAGCTGGGGTTGTTGTTAGCACCAAACAGCCTCCAACGGAGTCTCACTGGGAGCACACGATGTTATCGGAGAACCCAGAACAGGAAGAAATTCACCTGGTTAACAGGAAGGACAGGACAAGACAGGACAGGACAGGACAGACAGACAGACAGACAGACAGACAGACAGACAGACAGACAGACAGACAGATAGATAGACAGACAGACAGACAGACAGACAGACAGACAGACGGACAGACGGACAGACAGACAGACAGATAGATAGACAGACAGACAGACAGACAGATAGATAGACAGACAGACAGACAGACAGGACAGACAGACAGACAGACAGACAGAGTGCGCCTGTGAAACGAGGCAGCTTTCTAGCTAGTAGTCCGTGTGGTTTGTCCTCTAATTCAAAGCACTGTGGTTATGTTTTAGCAAGCTTTAAGCCCACTCCTTGTGACAGAACGGCGTTGTATTCCCATTCTAGCTTAGCGATTAATTCAAGTGTGGCTTCAATAGAATTGGTTTTATATACATTTTATGGTAACACTTTAGTATGGGGAACATAGAAAAACTTAATCACTAGTGAATTAGTAATGATCAAGATGTCACTTTAGTATGGGGAACATATTCTAAGTAACAAAAACTTAATGTACAGTAATTTAACACTATGAACACTTGTAGTTTTGTGTGTTGTTATGTAAGAACAGACCATATTCATTAAGTGTTAGTAAGGGAGAATAACTCTTCTTGTGGTACTACCACCTTATAAAGGCCATACTAAGCAAAGCATATTGAGATGGTGCTACTAATAAGCAATACTTCTGAGGTTATAGAGGGAAAACTCATAGTTAATGGCTTACTGGTTGTATAATAAGGCCATGCAGAATAAGGCATTAATGACTACGTAATAATGACCAATTAAGAACCAATATGTTGCTAATTTGCATGCTAATAAGCACCTAATTAATGGTGACTATGTTCCCCATACTAAAGTGTTACCACATTTTCTAATAGTGATATGTCCCGTTCTATTCCTCCAGGTCTACCGTTCTCTTGTTCTTCTCATTAGAGTCGAAAGCAACAGAACAGACACACTTCTTTAAGAAAACGTTGCTGTGTTAACACAGTTCTTGATATTTATATATATTTTTTGGATTTTCCTCCTTTTTCTCCCCAATTGTGTCCGACCAATTACCCCACTCTTCCGAGCCGTCCCGGTCTCTGCTGCTCCACCCCCTCTGCTGATCCGGGGAGGGCTGCAGACCACCACATGCCTCCTCCCATACATGTGGAGTCACCAGCCGCTTCTTTTCCCCTGACAGTGAGGAGTTTCACCAGGGGGACGTAGCGCGTGGGAGGATCACGCTATTCCCCCCAGTCCCCCCCCCCGAACAGGCGCCCCAACCGACCAGAGGAGGCGCTAGTGCAGCGACTAGGACGCATACCCACATCCGGGGTATGTGGGTATGTGTCACCTGACCAAGTCGGAGATAACATGGGGATTCCAACCGGCGATCCCGTGTTTATTTCAAGCTATCTGTACTTATACACACACACACACACACACGCACACACACACACACACACACACACACACACGCGCGCACGCATTTAAATCTCAATTCTTGCTTGTATTCTCCAAGGTAAATTTAACTATTCTTATTTATATAATTGATTTCAATGCTGCAATGTGACACATCCTCTTTACACGTCTTTAGTCTAGCAGACCTCTAATTATTGTAAGTTCATTGTTTGTTTGGGGGTTTTTCACACTTGCTTTGCCAATGTAACCGTGTTTCCCATGCCAAAAAAAGCCCTTTGGAATTAGAGAGACAGAGAGAGAGAGACAGAGAGACAGACAGAGAGAGAGACAGCAACAGAGACAGAGAGAGAGAGAGACAGAGAGAGAGACAGCAACAGAGACAGAGAGAGAGACAGAGAGACAGCGAGAGAGAGAGACAGAGAGACAGCGAGAGAGAGAGACAGAGAGACAGCGAGAGAGAGACAGAGAGAGACAGAGACAGAGAGACAGACAGAGAGAGAGAGACAGCGAGAGAGAGAGACAGCGAGAGAGAGAGACAGAGAGAGAGAGACAGCGAGAGAGAGACAGCGAGAGAGACAGACAGAGAGAGAGAGAGAGACAGCGAGAGAGAGAGACAGAGAGAGAGAGAGAGAGACAGCAAGAGAGAGACAGAGAGAGAGAGAGAGAGAGACAGAGACAGAGAGAGAGAGAGACAGCAAGAGAGAGACAGAGAGAGAGAGACAGCGAGAGAGAGCGAGAGAGACAGAGACAGAGAGAGAGAGAGACAGCGAGAGAGAGACAGAGAGAGAGACAGAGAGAGAGACAGCAACAGAGACAGAGAGAGAGACAGAGAGACAGCGAGAGAGAGAGACAGAGAGACAGCGAGAGAGAGAGACAGAGAGACAGCGAGAGAGAGACAGCGAGAGAGACAGAGAGAGAGAGAGACAGCGAGAGAGAGACAGAGAGAGAGAGATAAACCAGTATGACATATTTACAAATGAGATGAAGGGGATTGGAAAAAACTTTCATTGTGTGTTGATAATTATTCCAAAGTTGAAACCTGAACCCACAACATGTCACTTGATCTGATTTATCTTCCACATGCTCGACCCTGAGTAGGATAAGCGGTCTGGATAATGGATGGATGGCTAATGGATGGATGGATGGATGGATAATGGATGGATGGATGGATGGATGGATGGATGGATAATGGATGGATGGATGGATGGATGGATGGATGGATGGATGATGGATGGATGGATAGATGGCTAATGGATGGATGGATGGATGGATGGCTAATGGCTGGATGGATGATGGATGGATGGATAGATGGATAATGGATGGATGGATGGATAATGGACGGATGGATAATGGATGGATGGATGGCTAATGGCTGGATGGATGGATGGATGGATGGATGGATGGATAGATGGATAATGGATGGATGGATGGATAATGGATGGATGGATGGATGGATAGATGGATAATGGATGGATGGATAGATGGATAATGGATGGATGGATAGATGGATAAATGGATGGATAATAGCTGGATGGATGGATGGATGGATGGATGGATGGATGGATGGATGGATAATGGATGGATGGATGTTTGATCAACTTCTGGTCAAGTCTGGTTTACTTCATGAAAATCTAAAGTACAGGAACAGTGATACCGAGCCACATACTGCTAAAGTTCCACATCTCCTCCACCTTAAAAGGTGGAGAATATTCTGCAGTTCACAGCACACACAACTGTAGCTAACTTTAACACAACTGACTTTAACACAACTAACACAACTGACTTTAACACAACTGACTTTAACACAACCAACACAACTGACTTTAACACAACTGACTTTAACACAACTAACCCAACTGACTTTAACACAACTAACACAACTGACTTTAACACAACTAACACAACTGACTTTAACACAACTGACTTTAACACAACTAACACAACTTTAACACAAATAACACAACTGATTTTAACACATCTAACACAACTGACTCTACACAACTGACTTAAACACAATTAACACAACTGACTTTAACACAACTAACACAACTGACTTTAACACAACTGACTTTAACACAACTGACACAACTAACTTTAACACAACTGATTTTAACACAATTGACCTTAACACAACTAACTTTAACACAACTGACTTTAACACAACTAACACAACTCACTTTAACACAACTCACTTTAACACAACTAACTTCAACACAACTGACCTTAACACAACTGACAACTAACTTTAACACAACTAACTTTAACACACCTGACTTTAACACACCTGACTTTAACACAACTAACACAACTGACTTTAACACAACTAACACAACTGACTTTAACACAACTGACACAACTAACTTTAACACAACTGATTTTAACACAACTAACTTTAACACAACTGACTTTAACACAACTAACACAACTGACTTTAACACAATTGACTTTAATACAACTGACACAACTAACTTCAACACAACTGACCTTAACACAACTGAGAACTAACTTTAACACACCTGACTTTAACACACCTGACTTTAACACAACTAACACAACTGACTTTAACACAACTGACACAACTAACTTCAACACAACTGACCTTAACACAACTGACAACTAACTTTAACACAACTAACTAACACACCTGACTTTAACACAACTAACTTTAACACAACTGATTTTAACACAACTAACACAACTGACTTTAACACAACTGATTTTAACACAACTGACACAACTAACTTTAACCCAACTAACTTTAACACAACTGACACAACTAACTTCAACACAACTGACTTTAACACAACTGACAACTAACTTTAACACAACTAACACAACTGACGTTAACACAACTAACTTTAACACAACTGACTTTAACCCAACTAACTTTAACACAACTAACACAACTGACACAACTAACTTCAACACAACTGACAACTAACTTTAACCCAACTGACTTTAACACAACTGACTTTAACACAACTGACCAACACTCAGTCAGCCGTTCATGTTTCGGGCCTTCATCTGTGCCGGACCCTCCTCCTCCTCCTCCTCCTCTTGTGTGTAACTCGGCAGACGGGCCTGAGTGACGTGGAGCACGTGAGGAGGAGGAAGAGGAGGAAGAGGAAGAAGAGGAGGAGGAGGGGGGGGATAAACGAGTCAGAACAAACGGTCATGACGCCAGTTTTCACGTCCCGAAGTTCGAGCAGCCGTCGTCAGTCCAAGTGAGCCTGACCAGTCTGACCAGTCCGCCAGTCTGCTCCGTGTGTGTGTGTGTGTGTATGTGTGTGTGTGTGTGCAGACGGCTGGTTCTGGTTCTGGTTCTGATTCTGGTTCTGCGTCTCCCAGCAGGAGGAACGACAAACGCTCTGCACCTCCTCCGTCTCAACGGACGTCAAACTGCCACCAGCGCATTTGTCATGACATTCACGATATTTGCGACAATCAGGCAAAACAAAACAAAACAAAATAAATCAAAATAAAATAAAGTAAAGTAAAGTCTGAGCAGAAGGATTAAAGGTTTAAAGGCCCCGGCGGAGGGAAGTTCGGCGGGCAGGCAGGCAGCAGGGGAACCCGGATCAACCGCTCAGCTGGCGGCAGGTACGCGGCTACTGCTGCTGCTGCTGCTGCGGCTGCTGCTTTACTCACCGGCCGGCGGCTGCTGGCTGGCTGGCTGCTGCCCGGGCGGGAGACCTTCTTCTTCTACGGTTCGAGGAAAACAACAAAAAACAAAACTTTTCTTCTTTGAAAACAAATATTCAACCTTGTTGTCCTCTGTCGACCATCAGCACCGCGCAAACGCTTTTTCTGTCCATCGCCGTCATCACACACGGAGGGCGGAGTGGTTGTAGGGAGGAGGAGGAGGAGGAGGAAGAGGCGGGGAGGAGGGGGGCGGAGGCCCTCCATCAGACCACGCCTTCTTTCCAGCTGAAGGACGGAGCGCGGTTCGACGGGCTCCGTGGAAGGATGCGCGGTTGGGCGGAATTGTGTTCCCCGGTAGAATATGTACCCCCGATGAGATTTTGTTCTTTATTCATCCATCCATCCCTTATCAGAGCCGCTTATCCCAGCTGGGGTCGCGGGACGGAGGAGCCCTACCTGTCGCCTATTGGGCGACAGGTAGGGAGACACCCTGGACAGGCCGCCATGCCATCACAGGGCCCACACACACACACACACACACACCTAGGGACAATTTAGGATGGTGATTCACCTGACCTACATGTGTTTGGACTGTGAGAGGAAACCCACGCAGACACGGGGAGAACATGCAAACTCCACACAGAGGTTGGACTACCCCGCCATATATATACACACACACGAGTTTGAGGAAGACACACACCACCCGAAATAGTGACACTAATATATATAATATATACAGTGCATCCGGAAAGTATTCACACCCCTTCACTTTCCCCACATTTTGTTATGTTACAGCCTTATTCCAAAATGGATTAAATTCATTTTTCCCCCATAAATCTACACACAATACCCCATAATGACAAAGTGAAAAAGGTTTTGTAGAAATTTTTGCAAATTTGTTAAAAATAAAAAACTGAAATATTGCATGTACTCACACCCTTTACTCAGTACTTGGTTGAGGCACCCTTGGCAGCGATTACAGCCTCAAGTCTTCTTGGGTATGAAGCTACAAGCTTGGCACACCTATATTTGGGGTATTTCTCCCATCCTTCTCTGCAGATCCTCTCGAGCTCTGTAAGGTTAGATGGGGAGCGTCGCTGCACAGCTATTTTCAGGTCTTTCCAGAGATGTTCAATGGGGTTCAAGTCTGGGCTCTGGCTGGGCCACTCAAGGACATTCACAGACTTGTCCCGAAGCCACTCCTTCGTTGTCTTGGCTGTGTGCTTAGGGTCGTTGTCGTGTTGAAAGGTAAACCTTCGCCCCAGTCTGAGGTCCTGAGCGTTCTGGAGCAGGTTTTCATCAAGGATCTCTCTGTACTTTGCTCCATTCATCTTTCCCTCGATCCTGACTAGTCTCCCAGTTCCTGCCGCTGAAGAACATCCCCACAGCATGATGCTGCCACCACCATGCTTCACTGTAAGGATGGTATTAGCAAGGTGATGAGAGGTGCCTGGTTTCCTCCAGACGTGACGTTTGGCATTCAGACCAAAGAGTTCAATCTTGGTTTCATCAGACCAGAGAATCTTGTTTCTCATGGTCTGAGAGTCCTTTAGGTGCTTTCTGGCAAACTCCAAGCAGGCTGTCATGTGCCTTTTACTGAGCAGAGGCTTCCGTCTGGCCACTACCATAAAGGCCTGATTGGTGGAGTGCTGCAGAGATGGTTGTCCTTCTGGAAGGTTCTCCCATCTCCACAGAGGAACGCTGGAGCTCTGTCAGAGTGACCATCGGGTTCTTGGTCACCTCCCTGACCAAGGTCCTTCTCCCCCGATTGCTCAGTTTGGCTGGGTGGCCAGCTCTAGGAAGAGTGCTGGTGGATCCAAACTTCTTCCATTTATGAATGATGGAGACCACTGTGCTCTTCGGGACCTTCAAAGCTGTAGAAAATGTTTTGTACCCTTCCCCAGATCTGTGCCTCAATACAATCCTGTCTCGGAGGTCCACAGACAATTCCTTTGACTTCATGGCTTGGTTTCTGCTCTGACATGCACTGTCAACAGTGGGACCTTATATAGACAGGTGTGTGCCTTTCCAAATCATGTCCAATCAATTGAATTTACTAGAGGTGGACTCCAATCAAGATGTAGAAACATCTCAAGGATGATCAGTGGAAACAGGATGAACCTGAGCTCAATTTTGAATGAGTGCGTGCCAAAGGACAAGTATTGATTTGATGTAGATGAATGAAAGTACTCCAGTATTCATACATCCACATTGGGTTCAACTCAGCCTCCATCCACGCAATTCAGGATTTGGCCTCACTCAACATTCAGTTACCGTAAATCTTAAGATGTGCAGTGTCCCAACCCAACTTTCTCCATTTTAATGAAAGTAAAAAGTGAGCATTTAATGAGAAGTGCTTTTGTTTAGGAGACATTGTGGGAGAATTTTATTCTCGACAAACTGTTTTTCAAAGTCAATCAATCAGGGTCCAATAGTCAATCAATTAAGGTCCAATAGTCAATCAGTCAGGTTCCAATGGCCAATCAATCAGGGTCCAATAGTCATTCAATCAAGGTCCAACAGTCAATCCGTCAGGGTCCAATAGTCATTCAATCAAGGTCCAATAGTCAATCAGTCAGGCTCCAATAGCTAATCAATCAGGGTCCAATAGCCAATCAATCGGGGTCCAATAGTCAATCAATCGGGGTCCAATAGTCAATCAATCAAGGTCCAATAGCCAATCAATCAGGCTCCAATAGTTAGTCAATCAGGCTCCAATAGTCAATCAATCAAGGTCCAATAGTGAATCAGCCAGGGTCCAATAGTCAATCAGTCAGGGTCCGATACTGACGAGTCTGATGTGAAGAGGTTTATTGTTAGTGTCACGGCTGCCTCACAGCAAGTAGGGCCGGGGTTCGAACCCCGGGGTAGTCCAACCTTGGGGGTCGTCCCGGGTCGTCCTCTGTGTGGAGTTTGCATGTTCTCCCCGTGTCTGTGTGGGTTTGCTTCAGCTTCCTCCCACAGTCCAACTAAATTGTCCCTAGGTGTGTGTATGTGTGTGTGTGTGTGTGTGTGTGTGTGTGTGTGTGTGTGTGTGTGTGTGTGAATGTGTGTAGGCCCTATGAAGGACTGGTGGCCTGTCCAGGGTGTCTCCCCGCCTGCCGCCCAATGACTGCTGGGATAGGCTCCCAACACCCCACATCCCACAACCCGGATTTAGATAAGCGGTTTGGATCATGGATGGATAATGTAATTGGGATGATTATTGGAGGGGAAGAGAAGATCTTCTGGACTTCAACCCAGATGCTTTACGCGCCGCTGAAGGCACCACTGTGGCTCGGATTCCTCTGTCTGCCCTGGGAGGCCGTCCAACTTCAGCTGTAAGCTGCGGGGGGATGTTCACAACCTTAAACTCTGCTCGCTTTACTTTTTGGCGAAGCCCCGCTTCTCATTTGTGCACGTGCTGACTGTTTTTTAAAAAAAAAATTGAAAAATTTTATCCATCCATCCATCCATCCATCCACCCATCCATCCATCCATCCATCCATCCATCCATCCATCCATCCATCCATCCATCTATCCATCCATCTATCTATCTATCCATCCATCCATCCATCCATCCATCCATCCATCCATCCATCTATCTATCTATCCATCCATCCATCCATCCATCCATCCATCCATCTATCCATCCATCTATCTATCTATCCATCCATCCATCCATCCATCCATCCATCTATCCATCCATCTATCTATCTATCCATCCATCCATCCATCCATCCATCCATCCATCCATCCATCCATCCATCCATCTATCCATCCATCCATCTATCCATCCATCCATCCATCCATCCATCCATCCATCCATCCATCCATCTATCCATCCATCCATCTATCCATCCATCCATCCATCCATCCATCCATCCATCCATCCATCCATCCATCCATCCATCCACTATCTGAACTGCTTATCCTGCTCTCAAGGTCGCGGGGATGCTGGAGCCTATCTCCCAGCAGCCACTGGGCGGCAGGTGGGGAGACACCCTGGACAGCCCCCCCCATCCCACCTACCCTCGTGTACTGAGGGTAGGTGGGTGGGGTGGGGGGGGCTGTCCAGGGTGTCTCCCAGCAGCCACTGGGCGGCAGGTGGGGAGACACCCTGGACAGGCCCCCCCACCCCACCTACCCTCGTGTACTGAGGGTAGGTGTTGCCCACAGTTAGCCAACTCCTGCTGGATTTGCTCAAGTGGAGATCCACTATATGGACCCCTGAGGTATGGTACTGGCATGGGGCGCCCCGTCAACAGGTCCTGTGGCGTTTGATGCCTGCTTCTGCTCGCTGAGGCCAAAGGCGGCGCTTCCACCCCGCTAAGCTTGCCCTTGCTGTCTGCACATATCTTGACTACTTGTGCTTTTCGGCTGCCATTAGCCCTTTCCACCATCCCCATGTGACGGTGGACGGTAGACACATCCGAATCGTCGTCCACTTCCCAACGCTTTGGTGACCAGTGCCATTGTGTTGGCTACCAGATGACCCCAGTGTCTGAGCTGACCTCGTCTGGCCTGCCAAGCCTGGCAAACGCCTCTCCGCACAGAACATCTGCTGCTGATGTTGCATCCGGTTTGGTGGTGGGTATGGCTTCCACCCATCTGCTGAATCTGCCCACAACCACTAGCATGTAGCATCTTTCATTTGGCGCTGGTGTGATCATGTCCGCGTAGTCTACCATGAGATGTCTGAGGGGTCCACCAGGCGGCGGCACGTGTCCCATTGGTGCTGAAAAAAGGCCTTCCTGTTGTTATTTGCCGCACGTGTCTCACAATTGTGTAATGCCAAATAAGGTGACCCCCAGGCCCTTATGACCCCCCCCCCTTGCACAATGGTCCCGACCATGCCCATCTTACATCAAAGTATGGATTAACGAAGTGGGCGCCACGAAGTGTCCTGCTGGGCCTCCCACCCACAACCCCCTGTGTGGGCCTTCTGCTGTGGTTTTGACCCCCCCCCCGTTTAGCCGAACACCTTTCTCATACACACTGGCTTTGCCGCGTGCTTGTGTTGAGAGCATTGGTGACATCACTTCCCCCTCACCTCATGTCTTCCAGCTGTCATCCCGCCCCAAGGCCATTTGTCCTACTAGTGTGTGCAGACCCGCTACACCCAGTGAGTCTCCCATACACCCCTCCGCTACCAGCCAGCTCTTAACATGGGGGCCTTTATACCTGTGCAGCCGGAGAAGACGCCTTAGAAGACGACCGCTGCTCTGTTACACACGGACTTCAGGCATCTAGCCAAGCAACGTAAAGAAAGTTAAACATGGTATAGGTCATACACGTTATAGGTCATACGTGGTATAGGTCATACATGGTATAGGTCATATGTGGTATAGGTCATACATGTTATAGGTCATACATGGTATAGGTCATACATGGTATAGGTCATACATGGTATAGGTCATACATGGTATAGGTCATACATGTTTAGGTCATACATGTTATAGGCCATACATGTATAGGTCATAAATGTATAGGGCACACATGTTATAGGCCATACACGTATAGGGCATACATGGCATAGGTCATGCGTGATATATATCATATATGTATATGTCATACATGTTATATGTCATACATGTATAGGGCACATATGTTATAGGTCATACATGTTATAGGTCATGCATGCTATAGGTCATACATGTATATGTCATATATGTTATAGGTCATACATGTTTAGGTCATACATGGGGGAAAATTAAAAATAAGTAAAGATCAAGTCTGACTTGCTCTCACAACATCTCAGTTCTTCCATCCATCCATCCATTATCCAAACCCCTTATCCTGCTCTCAGGGATGCTGCAGCCTATCCCAGCAGTCATTGGGCGGCAGACACCCTGGACAGGCCGCCAGGCCATCACAGGGCTGGCACACACACACACACACACACACACACACACACACACACACACACACACACACACACACACACACACACACACACAGGGACAACATAGTACAGCCAACCTGACCTACATGTCTTTGGACTGTGGGAGGAAACCGGAGCCCCCGGAGGAAACCCACGCAGACACGGGGAGAACATGCAAACTCCACACAGAGGACGACCCGGGACGACCCTCAAGGTTGGACTACCCCGGGGCTCGAACCCAGGACCTTCTTGCTGTGAGGCCACCATGCTAACCCCTGCACCACCATGCCGCCCCATATCAGTTCAGTAAGATGAAATGAATGAAGTTGGACAGACGGGTCGTCCGCATGGCGGCTAGCTGGTGGTCAGCATGGTGGCTAGCGGGTCGTCAGCATGGCGGCTAGCTGGTGGTCAGCATGGCGGCTAGCTGGTGGTCAGCATGGCGGCTAGCTGGTGGTCAGCATGGCGGCTAGCGGGTGGTCAGCATGGCGGCTAGCTGGTGGTCAGCATGGCGGCTAGCGGGTCGTCAGCATGGCGGCCAGCTGGTTTCGGGAGCTGCGGACGAGCCAGATGTTTCTTTTCCAGTTGAATCCAAGCAGAACAGTCATTCAACCGGCCTGCAGACTTCTACTGCTCATGTTCTTACACCAGAAGTGGAGTGGACCAACCCGGTCCGCCTTAACAGAACACAAATACATAGTAAATATGGATCCAGTCAGAAGTCGCCCCCTGCTGCTCTGTTGCTACCCATCATCCTCCAGGCCAGCAGCCAGCCAGCCAGGCCGCATAGCTGCTGTGCTCAACTCACTTCCTGTTCTGATGCAAACTCGTCCGGTCTGGACTCCGACCTGAAGTTCAGAACACCAACAGTGGACGCAGGTTCGACCCAAACCCGGGCTGGGGAATGAGCACGCGCACGCGGCCCTCACCAGGACCGCCTGTTCAGTCATTCTGTGTGTAGTTGGACGCGTCGCCTTTATTTGAACCGGCTCTGGTGTGAAACGCATCGGACTGGGTTTTGTGGACCGGACCGGACGTCTACATACTGAAATGCCGTTTGCTTAATGAGCTCGAGCTGAAACACCGCCCGGGGCGAGATAGCGAACCCCCATCCATGCGGTCCAGCACGTGAGCACAGGAAGCCGGCGGACCACAGAGGGATACGTCCAGTCGTGTCTGCGGGGAGGAGGTGACACGGGGATTCGAACCAGCGATCCCCGTGTCGCTAGGCAACGGACTAGACCGCCACGCGGTATCAAACTGGACACAACACAAACACGTTGGCGTCACGCGGCGCCTCGTGACAACAACAGAGGGCAAGTCAACTGACAGTACAGGGGAGGGAAGTGACGTCACGCCGGCGAGCGTCTGCGGCTCGGGCAGAACAGTGGACGGGCTGTTCTGGTGGCGGACGCTGGAACGCCGCATGACTGCCAGGATGAAACCCAAACCCGCGACGCAGCCAAAAAAAGACTCAAACCCTGCGGGGACTTTCCAGGAAACCCGTCCTGACTCATGCCGTGCGTTTTACTGGGAGACGTCGCAATGCCGCCCCCTGTCGGGCGGGATGAGAATGAAGCGTGTCTATGAAGGACCAACGGGCTCGTTTGCAATGACGGCGATGCCGGTGCGCCTCCCAGCTCGGACCGCCGGCCTGCGGGTGAACCGTGTGGCGCCTGTAACCATGGCAACGTTCAGCATCAGACTGGGGAAGAGAACGAAACGCTACCCGGAACACAGTTTACTGCAGCGTTGAACCCAGGACCAGGTCCGGACTACAGGTTCTCAAAGGAGGCAACATTAATAACCGCCATGGGTTTATGAACATGCATCAATCTTCCCCGGAGAGCGGCGCTATATCACTGGTTCTCCATCAGGTCCTCAGGTGCCAGTTCAGCTGATGTTCCAGTGGTTCAGCCTCCGGACAGGGAGGTCTCACATCTGGAGCAACAGCTGTATGTAATGAACTCCCTGCGAGAACAGAGAACTGGTACCTGAGGACCTGATGGAGAACCGGGTTCTTTCAGTTATGTGGACAAACACTGACCCAACAGGCCGACACGTACAATCAATCAATCAATCAATCAATCAATCAATCAATCAATCAATCAATCAGCCAGTCTGTCCTCTGCGGTCTGGGCTGTGCTCTGTGTGTGAAGCACGTTGGACTTTACATGAGGAGAACCTCACATCAGGCTGAACACCTCGTCACGGAAACTCCACTAAGGTTGACCCGCCAGGACCAGGACCAGGCCCGGACCCTGTCCTCAGCCAGCATAAGGTCTTCCCTGATGTGGGGAAGCTGGGACTCTGCAACAACGCACCAGCATCACACCCAGGCTGTTGAGTCATGTTATTGGGGAGGTGGCCGTGAGCTGGCTGGCCACTGGGAGGAGGATGTGGATCATAGCGTTCCACAGCTGGCTGTCTCTCCTAATGTGGGGAGTGGCAGGAGGTGGCAGTGTGTGAAGGTGGGGCACTGTCAGTACAGGCCGCAGCAGGAGAGGTAAAGTGAGGGTGTCTCGTGGGTTTAAATGGATCGCGAGCTGCAGCAAATGAGCGCGTGTTTAGTTCTCCTCCCTCTGTAAAACCTCCGCCGGCGCTTCTCGCGCGTCTGGAGCCCTCCAGCGGTGGAACAGAAGAACAGGAGCAGACTTCCGGATTCTCCTTCACACAAAACAAAAGCGGGACGGCAGATGGTCAGAAATCATCTGCATCTCCGTCTGCTTCATTCACAACCAGAGTAAAACCCCGCGGAGGAGTTACTGTGGAGGAGTTACTGTGGAGGAGTTACTGTGGAGGAGTTATCGTGGAGGAGTTACTGTGGAGGAGTTATTGTGGATGAGTTACTGTGGAGGAGTTATTGTTGAGGAGTTATTGTGGAGGAGCTTTTGTGGAGGAGTTACTGTGGAGGAGTTATCGTGGAGGAGTTACTGTGGAGGAGTTACTGTGGAGGAGTCACTGTGGATGAGTTACTGTGGAGGAGTTATTGTGGAGGAGTTACTGTGGAGGAGTTATTGTGGAGGAGTTATTGTGGAGGAGCTTTTGTGGAGGACTTATTGTTGAGGAGTTATTGTGGAGGAGCTTTTGTGGAGGAGTTATCGTGGAGGAGTTACTGTGGAGGAGTTATCGTGGAGGAGTTACTGTGGAGGAGTTGTCGTGGAGGAGTTACTGTGGAGGAGTTACTGTGGAGGAGCTATTGTGGAGGAGCTTTTGTAGAGGAGTTACTGTGGATGAGTTATTGTGGAGGAGTTACTGTGGAGGAGTTACTGTGGATGAGTTATTGTGGAGGAGTTACTGTGGAGGAGTTATTGTGGAGGAGTTATTGTGGAGGAGCTTTTGTAGAGGAGTTACTGTGAAGTGCCGTGACGGCTCCAGACATCCTTGTCCCATGCAGATGGCCTGCTGCAGGTCAATCGGACACCCGACACACAATGACCTCCACGTAAAAACCCTCTGTCCTCATTATCCTACTACCGATAATATCGGTATTATCTTATATCCTACCGATAATATCTGTATTATTCTATATGCTACCGATAATATCGGTATTGTCTTATATCCTACCAATAATATCGGTATTAATCTTCATATCCTACTGATAATATCTGTATTATTCTATATGCTACGGATAATATCGGTATTGTCGTATACCCTACCAATAATATCGGTATTATCTTATATCCTACCGATAATATCGGCATTATCTTATATCCTACCGATAATATCGGTATTAATCTTATATCCTACCAATAATGTCGGTATTAATCTTCATATCCTACCGATAATATCGGTATTATCTTATATCCTACCAATAATATCGGTATTATCTTATATCCTACTGATAATATCTGTATTATTCTATATGCTACGGATAATATCGGTATAATCGTATACCCTACCGATAATATCGGTATTAATCTTCATATCCTACCGATAATATCGGTATTATCTTATCATCCTACCAATACATCTTATTAAGATGGACCTATATGATGGATTGCTGCTGTCCCGTACAGACAGACGCGTGGCTTTAGATGTGTAGATAGATGTACTGACGTAGTGACAGACCGAGAAAGGGAGAGACATGAAAAACAGACCGACTCATCTGATCCTTTCTGCATTGTCTTCTTTATGAAGAGGTGAAAGTCTTTCATCAAATTCTACCCCCCTCCTCCCCCGTTGGGATTGTCCCCCCTTCTTCTCCCCAATGTAACTTGGCCAATTACCCCACTCTTCCGAGCCGTCCCGGTTTCTGCTCCACCCCCTCTGCCGACCCGGGGAGGGCTGCAGACTACCACATGCCTCCTCCCATACATGTGGAGTCACCAGCCGCTTCTTATCACCTGACAGTGAGGAGTTTCACCAGGGGGACGTAGCGCGTGGGAGGATCACGCTATTCCCCCCAGTTCCCCCTCCCCCTGGACAAGTGTCCCGACCGACCAGAGGAGGCGCTAGTGCAGCGACCAGGACACATACCCATATCCGGCTTCCCACCCGCAGACACGGCCAATTGACTCTGTGCGTAACTGTAGTCCACTGACTTCCGGTTTCTACTGCAGCGGTCATACCAGTTTCCTGTTTGTTGGCGTGTGCTGTTGACAATGGCATATTTTGGCGATGCCTGCAAGAGTTACCATGGACAGTACATACTGATACACATGGTAAACAGACAACAGTACCTCTAACAGTACTAACATAGTACCACAGTACATACTGATACACATGGTACACAGACAGCAGTACCTCTAACAGTACTAACATAGTACCACAGTACATACTGATACACATGGTAAACAGACAACAGTACCTCTAACAGTACTAACATAGTACCACAGTACATACTGATACACATGGTACACAGACGGCAGTACCTCTAACAGTACTAACATAGTACCACAGTACATACTGATACACATGGTACACAGACAGCAGTACCTCTAACAGTACTAACATAGTACCACAGTACATACTGGTACATATGGTACATGTTTATCTTGTTTTATTTTACTTTAGTTTACTTCACAGTAAACTACAGAATAGTACTACTTTGTAGTGCTACTTTGTAGTACTACAGAGTACTAGCTAAGAGATAGGAAACAGTTCAGCTGTTAACGTTGATGTATTTCTTTACACTTGGAGTCTTAAGAAGGGGAAAGTCTTACAGTGATGAGAGTGATGCTGGGGTTCCGTGTCTCTTTCAACATTACATTCTGGTTCATTGATCAATAATCTCATTGAGCAATGATCTCATTGATCAATAATCTCAACCAACCTGTTCGTTTGATTTGAATCGCGTGGAGAGAAAACGGCCACTAACAGCCTCCATGTTGAACCCGGGCTGAGAAGCTTCCTGCAGCTTCCGTCTGATCAGGGTTCCATGCAGACCGGATCAGGCCGAAACAGCTTCAGTGTTCAATGGACAATAAACCCTCAGAACCCTCAGGAGCAGATTTAACCCCAACATATAATCATTAATGCTGCTTTTATTTGTTCCTGCGGTCGTTGTAACGGCATGTAGTTTATGGATATGTCCGCTAGGTGGCGGCGTTTCCTAGAAGATGAACGTTTATCAGCTGACGGGCCGTCACAGCTCTGCTGCTAAACGCGTTCATCTGCTGCACTATTGAGGATGTCAAGGCAAGCGGAGTCCGTCCACGGGAGTTCCCAGAGGGAGGCCGGCCGGGAGCAGGTGGAGAAGACCATGTTTGTGCCAGGAGGTCTTCAAGAAGACGCAGTTCGAGTCCTGCTTCGCCCAAAGACATGTCCCGTGTGTTTCAGAACATTTGGCTGCAGTGTGGGGACATGCTGTGATCTGGATGGGTAGATCTAGGCTTGGAGGTGATTGGTTATACTGTGAATCTGACAGAAGAAGAGGCGGGTATGTTCTGTATACCTGCACATGGGAGCTCACAGCAAGAGGGCCTAGGTTGGATTCCCGCCTGGGGTGCCGGGTGGCCTCTCGGTGTGTACTCTGCATGTTCTGCCCGTGCTCAGCTGGGTCATCTGTAGACCAGAGGCCTCTCCGTGTGGGGTTTGCATGTTCTCCCCATGGTCACATGGGTTTGATCCAACACAAGAAGAATCCAAATAAAAACATGCAGACAGCTCTGCTGCCCTGTCCCCGACCACGACATGGACATCCAGCTGAAGAAGAAGGCCCACTGCTCCTGGCTCCTACTAGACACCAGTACTTGGTACGTGTAGCCAGTGGTGGATCTAGAGATTTTTTCCTGGGGTGGCAAAGGGGTGGCAAGACTGTGTCCCAGAGGTGGCAGCTGCCACCCCTTGCCACCCTGTAGATCCGCCCCTGCGTGTAGCGAACACGAAGGGGTAGGCTCGCTAGCCCTTGGGCTAACGGGTCGGACCCTTTAGTCGGCTGGTTAACGTTGTCGCCCGTGGTGCGGGAAACCCGGGTTCGCGTCCCGGCTGCGGCGGTTCCCGGCTGCCCCCTGAATTCGCTACATTGGTGTCAGACGTGGGATGGTGAACCCGTGAGGCCACCGGAGAGCGTGAGGGAGCTGGGATGCCCGAGGAGGGGGTGTGTGTAGTGTAACGATCATGGATAACTAGACTCGCTAGCTCGTTTGCCAACAGGTCGTGCCCTTTAGTCGACTGGTTAGAGCAGGACCCGGGTTCGCGTCCCGGCTGCGGCGGTTCCCGGTTGCCCCTCCCCGAATTTGCTACATACGTTCCGGGGCGCTTGATAAAATACTGAACTACCCTCCCCGCTCTGCTCTGCCCATGCCAAGTCTTGTGTGTGGCCACATCGGATCTCCATCTTGTGTCATTAAAAAGCCTCAAAGCTGTGCTCAAACCCGGCACCAAATGGCCGAGAAAACCCTGCAGTAAAGTCTCCGTGTGTCACGTGGTACTGCCGGATGTGACGACATGAAAGACGGCCCATCAGATAAACCGCTCTTTATGTGAACTTTTTATTATCAGTTACCAGGAGTCGGAGGACAACACCCGCTGACCACCGCCAACTTACTAACAGTGATTAACAGCCGACATTTAAACCCACCACCAGTTCTTCTGCAGGTCACTTCGGCCTTTGGTTACCAGGGTAACCTGCAGAAGGTTACGTTGGTTACCAGAGTAAGAGCACAGCACCGGGCTGGATCTTTCGTTTCCCTTCAAACACGTGGTTTTCAGTTGATGGTTAATTGCACGTTTTGTATCAGAACTTCTACGTCAGTCAGTCTCCTCCATCCACAACCTGTTATGTCCCATGAGGGTCACCTCCATGATACTGATGACCACCTCCATGATACTACTGACCACCTCCATGATACTGATGACCACCTCCATGATACTACTGACCACCTCCATGATACTACTGACCACCTCCATGATACTGATGACCACCTCCATGATACTACTGACCACCTCCATGATACTACGACCACCTCCATGATACTGATGACCACCTCCATGATACTGACCACCTCCATGATACTACTGACCACCTCCATGATGCTGCCCAGCTTCATGATACTGATGACCACCTCCATGATACTGACCACCTCCATGATGACCACCTCCATGATACTGACCCCCTCCATGATACTGACCAGCTTCATGATACTGACCACCTCCATGATACTGATGACCACCTTCATGATACTGATGACCACCCCCATGATGACCAGCTTCATGATACTGACCACCTCCATGATACTGACCAGCTCCATGATACTGACCACCTCCATGATACTGACCAGCTTCATGATACTGACCACCCCCATGATGACCAGCTTCATGATACTGACCACCTCCATGATACTGACCAGCTCCATGATACTGACCACCTCCATGATACTGACCAGCTTCATGATACTGACCACCTCCATGATACTGATCACCTCCATGATACTGACCACCTCCATGATGCTGACCACCTCCATGATACTGACCACCTCCATGATACTGACCAGCTTCATGATACTGACCACCTCCATGATACTGACCACCTCCATGATACTGACCAGCTTCATGATACTGACCACCTCCATGATACTGACCACCTCCATGATACTGACCAGCTTCATGATACTGACCACCTCCATGATACTGACCACCTCCATGATACTGACCACCTCCATGATGATCAGCTTCATGATACTGACCACCTCCATGATGACCACCTCCATGATACTGCCCATCTCCATGATACTGACCAGCGGGATTTCAACCATCCTGTGTTGGTACTAAGGCACATGATATAGTATACTATGTATACATGTATTTATGTATTTAGACACGGTTAAAAAGTAAAAAAGCTTCATTTAACCAGTGGGGGCTCTTCACGTGGCCTCCGTAGCAGAAGCCCTTCATAACGCCTCAGGATCCATGGTGGTGTGTGGTAGCAGAGCTGAATTATACAAAACTGTCAATACAATATGACCCCGGTGTGTTGTGTACACACACACACACACACACACACACACACACACACACACACTTTGCAAGGAGGCACCAGTGAAGAACGGTGAATGCTGCGGAGGAGCTGGTGCCATCTGGAAACGTGCTGATTACGTTGGTGAATACAGAGAAGTTTCTAGAACACTGGCAGGCCTCTCTACTAATAAAACACATTCTAGACAACATAATGTCCAGCTTTTTAAGATACGAACAGACGACTGACAGTAAAAGTGTTCGTTAAAATGAACACGAAGGGCGTCCGGGTTGTGTAGCGGTTATTCCGTTGCCTATCAACACGGGGATCGGTGGTTCGAATCCCCCATGTTACCTCCGGCTTTGTCGGGCATCCCCACAGACACAATTGGCCGTGTCTGTGGGTGGGAAGCCGGATGTGGGTATGTGTCCTGGTTGCTGCACTAGCGCCTCCTCTGGTCGGTCGGTCGGGGCGCCTGTTCGGGGGGGGGGAGTGGGGGGGAATAGCGTGATCCTCCCACGTGCTATGCCCCCCTGGGGAAACTCCTCACTGTCAGGTGAAAAGAAGTGGCTGGTGACTCCACATGTATGGGAGGAGACATGTGGTAGTCTGCAGCCCTGCCCGGATCAGCAGAGGAGGTGGAGCAGCAACCGGGACGGCTCGGGAGAGTGGGGTAATTGGCCGGATACAACTGGGGACAAAAAGGGAGAAGGGGGAAAAAAAAGGAGAAGGAGTTCTGTCTGTTGGCCTGCATGCGTGCTGGCTGTGGGTGAACGTCTCCAGAGGAGGACTTGGTGTGACCAGAGGAGGGTCTGGTGTCACCGGAGGAGGACCTGGTGTCACCGGAGGACTTGGTGTGACCAGAGGACAACTTGGTGTGACCAGAGGAGGACTTGGTGTGACCAGAGGACAACTTGGTGTCTCTAGAGGAGGACTTGGTGTCACCGGAGGAGGACCTGGTGTCACCGGAGGACTTGGTGTGACCAGAGGAGGACTTGGTGTGGTCCTGGTCACCTGGTGACCCACCGCTCAGCTTTACATGCCCAGTGTGAAAGCATGTCTTTATTTGGTGACTTTTCCAGGTGAGAATCACAAAGTCACAGGAAACAAGTTAATGAGCGGGGAGAGAAGGGAGGTTAATGTGGGGGGAGAGAAGGGAGGTTAATATGGGGGTAGAGAAGGGAGGTTAATGTGTGGGGAGAGAAGGGAGGCTGATGTGGGGGGAGAGAAGGGAGGTTAATGTGGGCGTAGAGAAGGGAGGTTAATGTGGGGGGAGAGAAGGGAGGTTAATGTGGGGGTAGAGAAGGGAGGTTAATGTGGGGGGTAGAGAAGGGAGGCTGATGTGCGGGGAGAGAAGGGAGGTTATTGTGTGGGTAGAGAAGGGAGGTTGGTGATGTGGGGGGGAGAGAAGGGAGGTTAATGTGGGGGCAGAGAAGGGAGGTTATTGTGTGGGTAGAGAAGGGAGGTTGGTGATGTGGGGGGGGAGGTTAATGTGGGGGGAGGGAAAAGGGAGGTGAGCGGTGGTTCTGGGTCTGTCTATTGGACTGACAAAACAAAGGGGTTTCACGTAATACTGACGGTAAAGAAAGCAGCACGGCGCCGTTAGAGGCCATTCTGAGGACGTCACAACTTGAGGATTGTTGTTGTAAGGAGCGAATCGGCCTGAAGCACCGCAGCACTGTCCGAAGGTGGAAAGTACATACAGAAAATAAACAGAAATAGTTTACAGAACTGGGAGACGCACAACTGAGACGAGCTTCTCCAAAGTTGCGCATCTAAAAAGTCACAAAAAGAAAGAAAGGGGAAGCATTACTGGCAGGAGTTTTTAAAGGTCCTTGCGGAGAGGTCCTGTTAAATTCCACCGTACTTTGAAGGATCTCGTCGTCTCTGACAAACTGAATGACCTCTGCAGTGACGACAGACTGAAGTCGGTGGTCCTATAAGCAGTGAGCACCAGCCGCCGTCTGGACCACGGGGGGTGGGGGGGGGTCTCATCACAGAGCATCACTAGCTGAGCGCTGGTTCTTCTGCTCCACACCACGATCCAGATTTAACAACGCATTTTCATATCCATGTCCGCTTGTTGCAGTTTAACATTGTGACTAAAAAGTTCGCACTAGAAACACACTCGGAACCTTCCCAGCATGCAATCTTGCATTCAATAAGCATCTGAAGGCATCGAAGTGGTTTGCACCACCAACACACAAGATCTGGATGGGAAGTGAAAGTCTGACAGATGACTAAATGTGAGACTACATGACCACTGCTAAAACAAAAGCCACTGAAAGTATTCTAGCACAGTATATGGACTTGTGTATCTTACACAGTTGAAGTTGACTGGGTGGTACATAATTATGAATAATAATGATAATCATGAATTACAGTTTGGTCCATTAGTGGGCTAGGTTTAGCCGGATATACTCTGGACTACAAGAGAGATAAGTAACGCCTGGCCACCACGTTGAAATCCTGTCTAGTGCTCAGTAAATTTTCACCACAATACTAACCAGCTTTAGTTCTGACATTTTTCCATAACTGGATGGTTAGAAATTCAATTTGAAATAATAATAAAAAAAGCATATTCACAAGGCATTTCTTCTTCACAAGCTAGAAGAGCTGAGAGTCAGAAGCAGGAGATGAGCTGAGAGTCAGAAGCAGGAGATGAGCTGAGGGTTAGAAGCAGGAGATGAGCTGAGGGTCAGAAGTAAGGGATGAGCTGAGAGTCAGAAGCAGGAGATGAGCTGAGAGTCAGATGCAGGAGATGAGCTGAGGGTCAGAAGCAGGAGATGAGCTGAGGGTCAGAAGCAGGAGATAAATTGAGAGTCAGATGCAGGAGATGAGCTGAGGGTCAGAAGCAGGAGATGAGCTGAGAGTCAGAAGCAGGAGATGAGCTGAGAGTCAGAAGCAGGAGATGAGCTGAGAGTCAGAAGCAGGAGATGAGCTGAGGGTCAGAAGCAGGAGATGAGCTGAGGGTCAGAAGTAAGGGATGAGCTGAGAGTCAGAAGCAGGAGATGAGCTGAGAGTCAGAAGCAGGAGATGAGCTGAGGGTCAGAAGCAGGAGATGAGCTGAGAGTCAGAAGCAGGAGATGAGCTGAGAGTCAGAAGCAGGAGATGAGCTGAGGGTCAGAAGCAGGAGATGAGCTGAGAGTCAGAAGCAGGAGATGAGCTGAGAGTCAGAAGCAGGAGATGAGCTGAGAGTCAGAAGCAGGAGATGAGCTGAGGGTCAGAAGTAAGGGATGAGCTGAGAGTCAGAAGCAGGAGATGAGCTGAGGGTCAGAAGCAGGAGATGAGCTGAGGGTCAGAAGCAGGAGATGAGCTGAGGGTCAGAAGCAGGAGATGAGCGGAGAGTCAGAGGCAGGAGATGAGCTGAGAGTCAGAAGCAGGAGATGAGCTGAGGGTCACAAGTAAGGGATGAGCTGAGAGTCAGAAGCAGGAGATGAGCTGAGGGTCAGAAGCAGGGGCGTGGGAGCAGTGAGGCCTTCCTCTCTGCAGATGTTGAACTGGCACATCAGATCTTCTTAGCAACAAGTCGACATTTCTGATGGCGGTTTTCGTCTTCCTGCGAAATTCCTGATGAGGGAAGGAATGTAGCTGGAATTTGAGAACCAGACCCAGAACCTGTCACTCACGTTGTGATCCTGGAATCTGCTATCTCCAACAATGCAACAACCCTGCTTCCACTTCTGAACTGGGATCGTGTAAAACCTGCAGTTCATATTAGTGTGTTTATCTGTCTTACTGTTGGCGTGCTGCCCAGCCAGTGACCCCCCCCCGATCTGTCACACTGGCAGCAGGCTGGGCTGCATGCTGGAGACAGTGTCTCGTTTCCAAAGTGTCACAGGTTTAAATCCCTCAATGGCTAAGATGTCCATCATCAAAGGTCTTCCATATCAAAATCAATCCTGAGCAAGTGCATAAAACCACAGACGGAGAGCAGGTGCTTGTTTCCTTAAGAGACCTTCTGACAGCATAGAAACATATACCATAACTGCTAAATACAGTTCTCAAAGATTCTGGTTTTTATATTTTGTTAGTGGGTGTAAATACAACACCCCAAATATGATAAACTGAAAAATCTGTCACCTTGGTAAAGAGAAACCTGAATCAGGTGGAGGGGGAGAAGTCCTGATTGATAACCTGAGTTTTCAGCACATCCGGGGTCCGGATCCTCAGTAAACTGTGGAATAATTTTATTTGTTTACACGCTGATATCTGAGCGAACTGTTTATCCAGAAAACAAAATTAAGCGGTGCATTATCTGCTGTTGAATACACAGAGCCTATTGACAGCAAAGCAATTGAGAATTCAGCCCTCAAATCAAAGTTAATCATCCAGAAGGGGGCGATAGTTACAGCGTTAAGAGGATGTTCATGAAGCAGGGCAGACAGACGGCATCTTAGAAGAAGTTGAATAACTTGTCTCAGGCTGCTGACAGAGCTTTGACTCTTTATGAAAAGAAGATTTTAACACAAGTAAAGAAGGACTGTCTGTGGCATGTAAGCACACTCTGTGTGTAGGGCGACCGGGTTAGAGCCACTGTCTCCAATCTGAAAGGTCATAGTTTTGGTCCCATTGTGTCCCTTTAAAGCCGTCAGTCCTGCTGAACTCAAAATAGAACTGAAGTAGAATTCAAACGTCAGTGACTGAGGAGCCGCAGACGGGCCAGCCAACCCCCCAGCAGGGAGACGGAGCTTCCAGAGGGCGTTTGTTTAGAACCAGAAGTGGGCGGAGCCACGTCGGGGGCAGCGTGGCCTTTTTTGGATGCTGCTTCCTGGTAGGGGATGGTGGCACTGTTGTGCAAGTCGGCATTTATGTAGCACTGGCTGCCCCTGATGTGGTCCACCCCGCGGACCAACATGTGGCCCCGGTCCCCCGGGCGGTACGGAAGAGGGAAACAGGGGGCCTCCTCTGCAATGGCGGGGATGCGCTCGTTGCTCAGGTACCTGTGGAGAGCGTCCTGGCCTGTAGGGGAGCAGCAGAGAGCAGACATCTCAAAAATTCACAATTTACCAAAGATCAATATGATTTGAAATCTGAGCTAAACCAAAATTTTCTGGCTTTTTCTATGAATTGGAATAATCTAACTTTTCCTATCATAGTTGCACAGTGTCTCTGTGACGTACGGCAGATCTCCCACTGGTTTCAAAAAAAGCTGAGAGGATTTCAGGACATTCTTGAAACAGGTCGATTTGCTTTGGAAACCAGCTAAAAGCCCAAGGGGGGAAGTCTTAATGTTGAAACACGTGAAACAGCCTCATGTTATTTTCACTGATAGTGGAAACAACATCAAGAGTACATTATCTAAGACAAACTAGCCGTGAAATACCGCGGCCCACAGTCCTGCAAATCCACAAGGTTCAGACAGTAGCAACGGTAGACACCGCTGGTGTTAACGCCGCCCTTCAGAGTTAATGAACAATAGGTTAAAAAGTCAAAGCACACAGCATGAGTCCACTTCAGCATGCTCTGTGGTGTTAATGAGCCTGAGAAACGGCCATTACTGATATTGGTTAGATTAGCGATTAGATTAGCACGCTGTTACTGCACCCGGCTGGTGTCAGACAGGTGGAACCGGTTTACCTCTTCTACCCTGAGGTCCTGCCCGGGACGACGGGTCCAACAGCCCCGAACATGTGTCCACCGGCATGGAGACGGGTCGAGGTTTCCCTGGAAATCAATCCAAATAGACCCTGAATTAGCCCACTGCGTCCAATACCCACAGAGGTCAGTGACAACTGACCAGATGGTTTTAATACATGTACGTAAAAGAGAATAACGCTTAAAAAACCAGAATATGAATTTATCTGGGAGACACTGGTGCATGTTGACTATTTACATTTTTGCTAAACAGTATTGCTGAACTGTGTGTGTGTGTGTGTGTGTTGGTGACTCTCCACTAACCGCGTGTTGATGAGCGTTGCCTCATTCGGACCGGTACTGGCTGAAGGCTGCGTTCAGGAGCAGCGCCGGCTGACTCCCTGCTGTTGTAGTCGGCCACGGTGAACCTCCTCGACCTGCCGATGTCCAGGTTGGAGTTTGGAGACTTGGACCTCATTTTGACGCTCTGTTTGCCATCCCTACAGATAGAAACACAACAAGACGGGGTGAGAGAATCAACACAATGGGTAAATCGTTTAGACAAAAGTAGAGGGTAGACGGTTTGAATATTTACAACAAACACACACCACAACCTATTGATGAGCATTTCGCTTCCCCCAGTCACTTGGTTTGAATCCCTCCTCATTTGAGAAGGGATGATGACCACAATGACTACCACTGTATACAGTACTATTACTACAGGACAGGTGTTACCATGACAACCACTGTCTACAGTACTACTACAGGGCATATGTTAACATGACAACCCCTGTACACAGTACTACTACAGGACAGATGTTACCATGACAACCACTGTATGCAGTAAAACTATGGGATAGATGGAGTACTAATACAGTGAAGGTATTGCAGTATATGAGTATTTACCTTGGTGTGTATGCTACTGCGGGGGGAGGAGGGATGTACAAATCCAAGATGGCCGCTTTCCCTTTACAGGAGGGTTCAGGGGGTTGTGTTTTCTGGAGACCGGGTACCTGAGAGAGGTGAAAACATTTTAGAGGCCAGCTGGTCGACATCGCTGCCGTGTTTATGATGAAGTGACAGTAAATTTTTGAGGGTGGACTGCAGGACAAAGTCCTAGTAAAGGACAGAGTCTGGATTCGTCCCCATATGCAGAGCCTCTTTTGTTTGGGAAACGTTTCAGAGACATTTAAGAGGCCATTTGGTCTTCCCTGTAATCCCATTCAGCATGACCTTCCAACTTGGTGGGTGGAGTAAAGGTCATGGGTCAGGCAACAGAGAGTAAGACAGAGAGAGAGCGACAGAGAGAGACAGAGAGAGACAGAGACAGACAGAGAAAGACAGAGAGAGAGAGAGACAGAAAGACAGAGACAGAGAGACAGACAGAGAGAGAGACAGAGCGAGAGAGAGAGACAGTGAGAGAGACAGAATGAGAGAGAGAGACAGTGAGAGAGACAGAATGAGAGAGAGAGAGAGAGAGAGAGAGAGAGAGACAGACAGAGAGAGAGACAGAGCGAGAGAGAGAGACAGTGAGAGAGACAGAATGAGAGAGAGAGACAGTGAGAGAGACAGAATGAGAGAGAGAGAGAGAGAGAGAGAGAGAGAGACAGACAGAGAGAGAGACAGAGCGAGAGAGAGAGACAGTGAGAGAGACAGAATGAGAGAGAGAGAGAGACAGAGAGAGACAGAGACAGACAGAGAAAGACAGAGAGAGACAGAGACAGACAGACAGAGACAGACAGAGAGCGAGAGACAGAGACAGACAGAGACAGACAGAGAGCGAGAGACAGAGCGAGAGAGAAAGAGAGAGAGAGACAGACAGAGAGCGAGAGACAGAGAGAGACAGAGACAGACAGACAGAGACAGACAGACAGAGAGAGAGAGACAGAGAGAGAGACAGACAGAGACAGACAGAGAGACAGAGAGAGCGAGAGAGAGAGCGAGAGACAGAGCGAGAGAGACAGAGAGAGCGAGAGAGAGAGACAGAGAGAGACAGAGCGAGAGACAGAGACAGACAGAGACAGACAGAGAAAGACGGAGAGAGAGACAGAATGAGAGAGACAGAGAGAGCGAGAGACAGAGAGAGACAGAGAGAGACAGAGAGAGACAGAGAGAGAGAGAGAGAGCGAGCGAGAGAGACAGTGAGAGAGCGAGAGAGAGAAACCCATCTGGCCTTCTCAGATCAGACCTGTGCACAGCAGCCTGGTGACGCTCCACACCTCATGCCGTGTGGGCTCTGAACACACATCCTGGACTTCTTCCAGACACAGCCCTCTCCAGCAACAGTGAACTGAGAATTGTCGCATTGTCTTTCAACATGTGAGTCACTTTCTAAAGATACCCGACATCCCTCCAGGATCGTGTTTACCTCATGCTCTCCCGCTTTTCTCGAGGAAGAAGGGATCCATTGTTCGAACCGGGTGGCCTTCCCCATAGATGACAGATTGAAATGACGCCCACGGGTTCTGCGTGTTGATAATTTCCACTCTTGACTCGTTATCACGTGATCGTTATCTGGATACTGAACAATCCCATCATGCTTTGTAAATTTACAGCTGCTGTTTTGACATGT
>JAJHIY020000692.1:1392500-1425000 GCA_022114975.2 Lampris megalopsis
ATGCACTGGGGCAGAAGGCAGGGAGAAGCACTCTGGACAGGTCAGCAGTCCATCACAGAACCGATCTGTGTCCCAGCAGGACAACATGAAGGCACGCCGGCCACATTTAGGCAATAAGACCCTTGAATTGGAAAGTGCTTTTACCACTATGTTAAGTTTTCTGCTGCCCACCCTCCACCTCCAAACAGGAAGTGTTATCTCAAACAGGAAGTGGACGCAGGGCTTCTGTGAGCCATCAGATCTCTGAGTTGGATCAACAGCCAGCTCTTTATCCTGACAGAACACACTGCACACACACCGCGGGACGCTCACGCTGCACAGGAAAAAGGAAGCTTGTGTTTAAAAATGTGTGTGTGTGTGTGTTCACATGTCTGATTAGGATCTCTCAGTACCCAAACCAGAAGTCAAAAAGGGAAAACAGATACTTACAACTTCCAGAATCTTCTCCTCCATCTCATAAACGGTGCAATCCTGTAATCAGAGAGACAGAGAGAGAGGTAGAGAGACAGACAGAGAGAGGTAGAGAGAAAACCTTCTTCAATTAAATGTGAAGGCACATATAACAGGTTCATCATCCCTCCATGTAACTGGCTCAATGACTCCTCCCTCTCCACCTCCAGCTGATGTGTGGTGAGGTTCTCCGTGCTTCACCCATGTGGTACTGCACCCGGGCGGTGACGCATGCTGGTGGTGGTGGAGTTGAGTTACCCCCTTCTCTGTGAAGCCCCTTGGGTGTTTATATAAAGCACTATATAAATGTAATCCATTATTATCATCATCCATCCATCCCTCCATTATCCAAACCGCTTAACCTGCTCTCAGGGCCACGGGGATGCTGGAGCCTGTCCCAGCAGTCACAGGGCGGCAGGCGGGGAGACACCCTGGACAGGCCGCCAGGCCATCACAGGGCCCACACACACACACCCACACACACACACACACACACACACACATTCATACCTAGGGACAATCTAGTACGGCCGATCCACCTGTCCTACATGTCTTTGGACTGTGGGAGGAAACCGGAGCCCCTGGAGGAAACCCACGCAGATGCAAACTCCACATGCAGGATGACCCGGGACGACCCCCAAGGTTGGACTACCCCGGGCCTCGAACCCAGGGCCGTCTTGCTGTGAGGGGACCTGTGATATTTACTAGTCAGACTGTGATACTTACTAGTCAGACTGTGATATTTCTACTCATACTGTGATATTTACTAGGCAGACTGTGATATTTCTACTCATACTGTGATTTTTACCAGTCATACCGTGATATTTCTAGTCACACTTTGATATTTACTAGTCAGACTGTGTTATTTACTAGTCAGACTGTGATATTTACCAGTCATACTGTGATATTTACTAGTCAGACTGTGATATTTACTAGTCATACTGTGATATTTACCAGTCATACTGTGATATTTACTAGTCAGACTGTGATATTTACTAGTCATACTGTGATATTTACCAGTCATACTGTGATATTTACTAGTCAGACTGTGATATTTACTAGTCATACTGTGATATTTACTAGTCATACTGTGATATTTACCAGTCATACTGTGATATTTACTAGTCATACTGTGATATTTACTAGTCATACTGTGATATTTACCAGTCAGACTGTGATATTTACTAGTCAGACTGTGTTATTTACTAGTCATACTGTGAAATTTACTAGTCAGACTGTGAAATTTACCAGTCAGACTGTGAAATTTACCAGTCAGACTGTGATATCTACCAGTCATACTGTGATATTTCTAGTAATACTGTGATATTTACTAGTCATACTGTGATATTTACTAGTCAGACTGTGAAATTTACTAGTCATACTGTGATATTTACCAGTCATACTGTGATATTTACTAGTCAGACTGTGATATTTACTAGTCAGACTGTGATATTTACCAGTCATACTGTGATAGTTACTCGTCATACTGTGATATTTACCAGTCATACTGTGATAGTTACTCGTCATACTGTGATATTTACCAGTTATACTGTGATATTTACTAGTCATACTGTGATATTTACCAGTCATACTGTGATATTTACTAGTCAGACTGTGATATTTACCAGTCATACTGTGATATTTACTAGTCATACTGTGATATTTACTAGTCATACTGTGATATTTACTAGTCAGACTGTGATATTTACCAGTCATACTGTGATATTTACCAGTCATACTGTGATATTTACTAGCCATACTGTGATATTTACTAGTCATACTGTGATATTTACTAGCCATACTGTGATATTTGCTAGTCATACAGGGCTTCAGGAAAGCTTAAGTAGTCCACATGTACTGCTGACAGTATTCACTTTTTTGACAAACAAAAAAAGGACTAAAAATTTTAAACATTTCTTTCTGTGACAAAAAGTAAATTAAAACTCTTTCTAAATAAAAACTGTCCCAGCTGAATATTTCCTTACCAAGGTGAATTTTGAGTCATTCAACCTTTGTTTTTTGTAAAGAAATGAACCCCCTGGTTTAGCTGTTTTGAAAAACAACAACAAAACCAAAACCCCTCCATTGTCTGAGTTTCTGCCAGGACGAGCAAACTCACATTGACTTTGCTCATCTCAGTTCCTCTTGGAGGAATCCTTTTACCATCAAACTAATCTGTGTTTCCATTTCACTGTTCTGAACACTGAACAGATGTGTACAGACAGCGCTAGTTCACCACTGCTCCTCTGACGTGTTGTCAACACCCAGACCTGGTTCCATAGTGCCCAGCAGGAGTGTGTGTGTGTGTGTGTGTGTGTGTGTGTGTGTGTGTGTGTGTGTGTGTGTGTGTGTGTGTGTGTGTGTGCGTGTACACATAGAGGCAGGCGTGTGTAGGTTTCTGTTTGTTTGGGTTGATGTCACGATTTAGAAACTATTAAAGTAATCTGACCCATCATCATCATCATCATCATCATCATCAAAGCACTGAATGAGAGTACATCCAGTCAACAAGGACCCCCCCCCCCTCTGTCTCTCTCTCCCTCTCGGTCTCTCTCTCCCCTCTGTCTCTCTCTCCCTCTCGGTCTCTCTCTCCCCTCTGTCTCTCTCTCCCTCTCGGTGTCTCTCAAATTCAGATTCGCTTTCATTAGCATGACAAATATACATTTTGTATTGCAAAGCATTTTCACATAAAGGACAATAAGAGTCTCTCTCTCTTGCTCTCTCTCTGTGTCTCTTTCTCTCTCTCTTGCTCTCTGTCTCTCTCTCTTGCTCTCTCACTCTGTCTCTCTCTCTCTCTCTGTCTCTTTCTCTCTCTCTTGCTCTGTCTCTCTCTCTCTGTCTCTCTCTCTCTGTCCCTCTCTCTCTCTCTCTCTCACTCTCACTCTGTCTCTCTCTCTTGCTCTCTCTCTCTGTCTCTTTCTCTCACTCTGTCTGTCTCTCTCTCTCTCACTCTCACTCTGTCTCTCTCTCTCTCTCTCTGTCCCTCTCTCTCTGTCCCTCTCTCTCTCTCTCTCTTTCTCTCTCTCTCACTCTGTCTCTCTCTCTCTCTCTGTCCCTCTCTCTCTGTCTCTCTCTTGCTCTCTCTCTGTCTCTTTCTCTCTCTCTCTGTCCCTCTCTCTCTCTCTCTCTGTCTCTCTCTCTTTCTCTCTCTCTCTCTCTGTCCCTCTCTCTCTGTCCCTCTCTCTCTCTGTCTCTTTCTCTCACTCTCACTCTGTCTCTCTCTCTCTGTCCCTCTCTCTCTGTCCCTCTCTCTCTCTGTCTCTCTCTTGCTCTCTCTCTGTCTCTTTCTCTCTCTCTCTGTCCCTCTCTCTCTGTTCCCATCTCTCTGTCCCTCTCTCTCTCTCTCTCTCTCTCTCTCTCTCTCTCTCTCTCTCTCTCTCTCTCTGTCTCTCTCTCTCTCTCTCTCTCTCTCTCTCTCTCTCTCTCTCTCTCTGTCTCTCTCTCTTTCTCTCTGTCCCTCTCTCTCTCTGTCTCTTTCTCTTTGTCCCTCTCTCTCTCTGTCTCTCTGTCTCTCTCTCGCTCTGTCTCTCTCTCTGTCCCTCTCTCTGTCTCTTTCTCTCTGTCCCTCTCTGTCTCTTTCTCTTTGTCCCTCTCTCTCTCTGTCTCTCTCTCTCTGTCCCTCTCTCTGTCTCTCTCTCTCTGTCCCTCTCTCTGTCTCTTTCTCTCTGTCCCTCTCTCTCTCTGTCTCTTTCTCTCTGTCCCTCTCTCTCTCTGTCTCTCTCTCTCGCTCTGTCTCTCTCTCTGTCTCTCACACACCTTCTGGACGGTGGAGGTGAGCTCCAGACAGAGGTGGATGATGTTGTTCTTTGTGGAGGTGAAGTCGTTCGTGCCCGTCAGAGGAGTCCTGCCGTCCAAACACACAAGAGCAGAACAGAAAATTCAGTGAGTCACCAAAAGGTTTCAGAAATGCACACAGACATTAACTACATCCACGGACAATAGACTAGTAATTGAAACTGATGTAGCACACTGCTGACATTTCCCTGTCGGCTGTAGCGCCACCTGTCTTTCCATCAACGCCTGTCATCCCCGTCAGCTCATAATGAACATGTCATCATATCAGTGTGACACATCAAATACATTTTCATATCTGTCCTGATACTGATCACACCATTTATTTTGGGAGGGGGGGGGGTTTATCCTACTTTTTCTCCCCAATTGTATCCGGCCAACTACCCCACTCTTCCGAGCCGTCCCGGTCTCTGCTGCTCCACCCCCTCTGCTGATCCGGGGAGGGCTGCAGACTACCACATGCCTCCTCCCATACATGTGGAGTCACCAGCCGCTTCTTTTCACCTGACAGTGAGGAGTTTCACCAGGGGGACGTAGCACGTGGGAGGATCACGCTATTCCCCCCAGTCCCCCCTCCCCCCTGAACAGGCACCCCAACCCACCAGAGGAGGCGCTAGTGCAGCGACCAGGACACATACCCACATCCGGCTTCCTACCTGAAGGCACGGCCAACTGTGACAATGAGGACATTTGTCCACAAAATAATACTGTGTTTGGTTCACTGGATCAGAGCCAGCAGCTGAGATGAGGAGATGAGTGACGGGCGGTGTCAGCGTTCAGGTGGAGGAGTGAACATGAGCTTGTCTACCTGACTCCCTCATCACCTCAACGACATGGAAAAGCTGTTATGGCTGCAGGACACAAAACACGTCGGTCCTGTCAGAACGCTGACGCGGCGACACACGACACATATCTCTGACTCACGCCTCAGTGTGGTTTGTGTGTGTGTGAGTGTGAGACTGCATGTCAGTTCATTGAGACAGACTTAAGAGTGTGTAAGAGTGTGTGTGTGTGTGTGTGAGACTGCATGTCAGTCCATTGAGACAGACTTAAGAGTGTGTAAGACTGTGTGTGTGTGTGTGTGAGACTGCATGTCAGTTCATTGAGACAGACTTAAGAGAGTGTGTGTGTGTGACATGTGATGCGGGTCGATGTGTTCCCACATGTCTCTCTACCTGTCTATCCACGCCAGCAGGCTCTTGGCTGCTCCGATCAGCTCCACCACCGCCGTCAGGAAGTCGTTGGAGGGCTTGTGGGAGTTCTTGCTTTGGTAGGTGGGGTTCTTCCGGCGCTCCGACACGGCGTTACGGAGGTTGTTGGCCGCAGCTCTCATCTTGCCCACCAGGGTCTTCAGATTGTCCGACTCCACGCCGTAGTTCTGAAACAGAGGGATTAAACTTACCAAAACATCTTCACACCTCTAACCTTCACCGACTACCTTTCAAATAGCACACAATCACATAACATCTTTGTGTGACGCCCAAAATATCAGCAACACTTGCTCAAACAAGGGGAAGCTAATGCTTAGCACCATGAGTTTACTGAGCTATATAACATCTCAAACACAGATAAGCTAATGCTTAGCACCATGAGTTTACTGAGCTATATAACATCTCAAACAAGGAGAAGCTAATGCTTAGCACCATGAGTTTACTGAGCTATATCACATCTCAAACAAGGAGAAGCTAATGCTTAGCACCATGAGTTTACTGAGCTATATCACATCTCAAACACAGTAATGCTTAGCACCATGAGTTTACTGAGCTATATCACATCTCAAACAAGGAGAAGCTAATGCTTAGCACCATGAGTTTACTGAGCTATATCACATCTCAAACAAGGAGAAGCTAATGCTTAGCACCGTGAGTTTACTGAGCTATATCACATCTCAAACACAGTAATGCTTAGCACCATGCGTTTACTGAGCTATATCACATCTCAAACACAGAGAAGCTAATGCTTAGCACCATGAGTTTACTGAGCTATATAACATCTCAAACAAGGAGAAGCTAATGCTTAGCACAGTGAATTTACTGAGCTATATAACATCTCAAACAAGGAGAAGCTAATGCTTAGCACCATGAGTTTACTGAGCTATATAACATCTCAAACAAGGACAAGCTAATGCTTTGCACCATGAGTTTACTCAGCTATATAACATCTCAAACACGGAGAAGCTAATGCTTAGCACAGTGAGTTTACTGAGCTATATAACATCTCAAACACAGAGAAGCTAATGCTTAGCACCATGAGTTTACTGAGCTATATAAAATCTCAAACAAGGAGAAGCTAATGCTTAGCACCATGAGTTTACTGAGCTATATCACATCTCAAACAAGGAGAAGCTAATGCTTAGCACCATCAGTTTACTGAGCTATATAACATCTCAAACAAGGAGAAGCTAATGCTTAGCACCATGAGTTTACTGAGCTATATCACATCTCAAACAAGGAGAAGCTAATGCTTAGCACAGTGAGTTTACTGAGCTATATAACATCTCAAACAAGGAGAAGCTAATGCTTAGCACCATGAGTTTACTGAGCTAAGGAGAAGCTAATGCTTAGCACAGTGAGTTTACTGAGCTTTATAACATTAATTTGAAATTATACCACGAAATAGAATGAAAAAGAACTGCATGGTGACACGTCATCAGACAGGGCTACCAGATTTACTTTCCTGTTCTGTTGCTAATAGCAAAGCTAACTACAGCTAGCCTTTCAGGCTGCCATGCTCATTGAGCTAATTTTTAGCTGTTGGTGATAGCTGCTCCTGTGCCCGACCAAGCAGCGAGCGCAACTCCGACCACCCATCATGTCTTGAAGGATTCAGGAAGGATGCTGGTTTAAATCCCTGGACTAGCTGAGGTAAAGCTGACCAGGGAAGTGAATAGTAATGTCTCTCCATGTAACCATAAAAATACCCTTGAGCAAGGCAATACTCCTGCAGATCCTGTCTTACCGAATTTGACATTTACGAGTCAGCAAGTCACTACTGGCAGTGTTCCCAGCAGTTTTAACACAGCGGTGGTCAAATCTCTACTGAAGAAACTGCACCTCGCTCCAGGTTCTCTTAAAAAGTTCTTTAAAAGTTCATGTTTTGTGTGGCATTTTCCGCCTTTATCGGATAGTGATAGTAGAGAGAGAGACAGGACAGGCAGGGGAGAGAGAGGGCATCACATGCAGCTAAGGGCCGGGCCGGATTCGAACCCAGGCTGCTGCGATAAGGACTCAAGTCAAGTCAATTCTATTTGTATAGCCCAATATCACAAATTACAAATTTGCCTCAAGGGTCTTTACAGCAACACAACATCCTGTCCTTAAACCTTCATATCGGATAAGGAAAAACTCCCTAAAAAAAAAAAAACCTTAACAGGGAGAAAAAACAGGAAGAAGCCTCAGGGAGAGCAACAGAGGGGGGCTCTCTCTGCCAAGACAGACAATGTGCAATGGATGTTGTGTTTACACAACTTACACAATACAACATTGAAAGAGGATAACAAAATTATAATGGAACTATACAATATATGAAGAATATGATGAGGAGGATGCCAAGCAGTGCCCAGTCACCACTGGAACTGCTTGTATCACCATGTATATATATATAAAAAAAGACAGCCTTATGTGGTACACGCTCCAGGGCGCCCCCCAGGTTCTCGTAATAACAATTGATCAGTCTCTAATCTTCCATTCTTTTTGTGTATAAGCAACTTTGGACTCGTATAGAAGAAAACCATCTATATGAACCTTTTCATTCAGCTTTCAGGGCCTGTCACATCACTGAAACTGCTCTGACGAGAGTGGTGAACGATCTTCTACTAGCTATGGACTCTGATTCCACCTGTGTGCTTTTGCTATTGGACCTCAGTGCAGCCTTTGACACTGTTGATCACTGTATACTATTAGATTAAATTGTAATTTTGGTGTCTCTGGCTTAGCTCTGTCATGGTTTAAGTCCTACTTACCTGGATGAACACATTGTGTCTGCTACCATAATATTACATTGAAATTCTCTGATGTTAGATATGGTGTACCTCAGGGCTCAGTTTTTGGCCCTCTACTTTTCTCACTTTATATTTCACGTCTTGGCCAAATTATGCGCAGTCATGGAATAAATTTCCATTGCTATGCTGATGATACTCAGCTGTATTTGCCTATAAGAGCTGATGATTGCAGCAAAATTGCTAATCTGCTTGGCTGCTGTGAAAAATTGGATGTCACTCAATTTAAATTCGGATAAAACCAAGATGCTGGTCGTTGGCCTTACTAGACACAGACACCAATTTGATCAAGTAACAATCGACAACTTTGTGATTTCACAAAGTGTGGCAGCCAAAAATCTTGGTGTTACATTTGATCCCAGCCTTTCCTTTGATAAGCACATTAAAGAAATCACCAAGACGGCCTTTTTTCACTTAAATAACATAGCTAAAATTCGGTCTTTCTGTCTATGGCTGATGCAGAGACTCATGCATTTGTTTCATCAAGACTCGATTACTGTAATGTTCTGTTCTCAGGTCTGCCACATTCTAGTACTAAAAGTCTTCAGATGGTTCAGAATGCTGCAGCTAGAATCTTAACTAGAAAATTTGGCCATATTACACCAATTCTTGCCTCCCTTCATTGGCTTCCTATCCATGTTAGATCAGACTTCAAGGTGCTTCTGCTGACTTATAAAATCCTAAATGGTCTCGACCCGTCTTACCCGTCTGATCTCCTTAAACCGTACATTCCATCTCGAGCTCTTCGCTCTCAAAATACAGGGCTCCTGTGTGTACCCAGAGTTAAAAAGAAGTCAGCTGGTGGCAGCAGGGCCTTTTCCTATCGGGCCCTGTTCTTGTGGAACAACCTGCCTGCTGCCATCAGACAATCAAGTCAAGTCCATTTTATTTGTATAGCCCAATCAGTCTGAGTACTTTAAATCCACACTTAAAACTCATTTTTTTGCCTTAGCCTACAATTAGCTGCCTTTAAGTTGAGTGCTTCACAACCTGTACGGCATGGCGGGTCGGTTTCTGTCTCAATGAATTCACCAACCACTGTTCTGCCGACTAGGTATACAGTATAGATGATTGACTATTGAAAACTGTTCTCTTCGCTCACGTCTTTTCTCTTTCCCTGAATGACGTCTTCTTTCTCTTCTTGTGTGTGCGAATGGTGTGATGTGAGTCTCCCCTGTGTGCATGTGTGGTCTGTCCTGCTGTCAGGGCTACATGGTGATGGTGGTCATGTGGCTCAGGTTCTGGGCTGGTCTAGTGGTGTCTGGACACTGCTTGGCATCCTCCTCGTCATATTCTTCATCCATCCATCCATCCATTATCCAAACCGCTTATCCTGCTCTCAGGGTCGTGGGGATGCTGGAGCCTATCCCAGCAGTCACTGGGCGGCAGGCGGGGAGACACCCTGGACAGGCTGCCAGGCCATCACAGGGTCAACACATCACATATTCTTCATATATCTTATAATTCCATTATCTACTCATATATTTTCGGAATGTGTGTGTGTGTGGTGTTAGTGTGTGTGTGTGTGTGTGTGTGTGTTAGTTAGTGTAGATAGCGGGACTGAAAACTAAAGCACTTATGGTCCTAATTCTTTGTGGAGGTGGTAGGTGTTGTCTCAGAGAGTAAGGGAAGAATCCCAGACAATTAAAATTATGCATAATTATGCAAAATATGCATTTTTCTAAAAATGGCTAAAAACCACTTTTCTCAGCATTTCAGGTGATTCTGAGCATCTTTGATCTTTTCACCTATATAAAAATTTTTTCCTGGGACTCATGTTTTGGCATTATGCAAAATATATGCATTTTTGCAAAAATGCACTTATGATCCTCATTTTTTTTTGGAGGTGGTAGGTATTGTTCCAGAGAGGACCAGAAAAATAGCAGAAAATGTGCATAATTATAATTATGCAAAATATGCATTTTCTACAAATGGCTAAAAACCAACTTTTCTCAGCATTTCAGGTGATTCTGAGCATGTGGGGGGAGGGAGTTGGAGTGGGGGGGGTTTACGGGCAGGGGGAAGGTGGTTAGCTGGCAGGATGAAGAGGAGGGAGATTTAGACGGGTGGAGAACCACACCGCTACATTGTAGCGGGGTTCTTCTAGTAATTCTGATATCCTCTTTCAGTGCTGTTTATTAAGGAGTTGTTCCTTATCCCATGAGAGGGTCTAAGGCCAGGATGTTGTGTCGCTGTAAAGCCCACCGAGGCACATTTGTCAGCTGTGATAATGGACGATACAAATAAAATGGATTTGACTCGCTTATCAGTCCAGCGGAGCTGCCCAGTCCCCAGCAGTAGAGGACTGTGGTGGTTCTGGCCGGCTCCCAGCGTGACTCTGACAGTGAGTGAAAGTGGGGTGGTGACAGGAAAGGATCTTAAGGCTCACATGGAAGGGGAGAGCTACTCAGATTTTGTGGTGCACATGATGTTTTATCTGTTGTTTTACATTCAGACATGCACAAAGCCCTGTTGATAATTCATGCTACTCATTTTCTGTATTTACCTCGATATCTCTCAAACCCAGCTCTGCTCAACCTTATTATGAGTATCATTATTATTATATATTATATATTATTACATACTGCAAGAGCTCACAATTTTCACAATCATGTACTTTTCACTATCAAACCTATTCTCTCTCTCTCATGCCTCCAGCAGGACAGATGTTTTCGGCATCCTGTTGCTCCAGAACCCCCCCCCAAAATAAAACAGATGTCCCACGTGTGTCGGAAGGGAGTCTCTCTTGTAAATGCATTTGGTGCGACAGATTTAAACCTCGGCTCTTCTCTTAACGGTGACGTGCAACCACTTCAGCTTCTCCCAAACGGACTCAGCCTGAACACCGAGCATCGAACGCCGACTTAAATGCAGATGTTTGACTTAAATGCAGATGTTTGACAGTTAAGTATATCGCTACTTTATACAGGATCGTCATTAAAGTCGTGCAAGTAATCTTTCCAGACTCTTCTCGGGTCCAGGAAATGCTGGCAGGGTGCGGCAGGTTTTCGCAACAACAGACAAATAACCTGCGGTGACTTTCGAACACTTTCCTGTGATTGTCGAGTCTTCGGGCTCTCATTGTGTTCTTTTATGGGACGAACGCCTCCCGTCTGGCACCTCGGGGGCCAGAAAACAAACCCGAGGAAGAATCAGAGGGGAAAGTGAAGGTAAATGAGGCAGGAGGGAAACTCATCACATGACCCTCCTCCTGCCGGAAACCTCTGGAACATTGTGTGTGTGTGTGTGTGTGTGTGTGTGTGTGTGTGTGTAGCAGGGTGTGGGGTCCTCTGACTGGTGGGAGGGTCAAATGTGTTTCCTGCTCAGCAGTACAGAACATGAAAGTGACTCTGCTTCTGTTTTAAATATTCAGCTTCACTGCAATTCACCTTCCATCCGAACCAGCTCCTTCTACACCAGCCGCACAAACCATCACACACCCTCTTCTTCTTCTTCTGCTGCTTCTTCTTCTTCTGCTTCTTCTTCTTCTTCTGCTTCTTCTTCTGCTTCTTCTTCTTCTGCTTCTTCTTCTTCTGCTTCTTCTTCTTCTTCTCACACCGACAACCTCCCTTCACCTTTCACTGGTTTTAGATTTAGACACTGGGTGAACTGTTATCAGCTACACCGTTCTCATCGCCGTGTCTGATGTTGTAGTGTGTGATGTTGTAGTGTGTGATGTTGTAGTTTGTGTGTCATTGTAGTATGTGATGCTGTAGTTTGTGTGATGTTGTAGTTTGTTATGTTGTAGTGTGTTATGTTGTAGTTTGTGTGATGTTGTAGTTTGTTATGTTGTAGTGTGTGATGTTGTAGTTTGTTATGTTGTAGTGTGTGATGTTGTAGTTTGTGTGTCATTGTAGTATGTGATGTTGTAGTTTGTGTGATGTTGTAGTTTGCTATGTTGTAGTGTGTGATGTTGTAGTTTGTTATGTTGTAGTGTGTGATGTTGTAGTTTGTGTGATGTTGTAGTGTGTGATGTTGTAGTTTGTTATGTTGTAGTGTGCGATGTTGTAGTTTGTTATGTTGTAGTGTGTGATGTTATAGTTTGTTATGTTGTAGTGTGTGATGTTGTAGTTTGTGTGATGTTGTAGTTTGTTATGTTGTAGTGTGTGATGTTGTAGTTTGTGTGATGTTGTAGTTTGTTATGTTGTAGTGTGCGATGTTGTAGTGTGTGATGTTGTAGTGTGTGATGTTGTAGTTTGTTATGTTGTAGTGTGCGATGTTGTAGTTTTTTACGTTGTAGTGTGTGATGTTGTAGTTTGTGATGTTGTAGTTTGTGTGATGTTGTAGTTTGTTATGTTGTAGTGTGTGATGTTGTAGTTTGTGATGTTGTAGTTTGTGTGATGTTGTAGTTTGTTATGTTGTAGTGTGTGATGTTGTAGTTTGTTATGTTGTAGTGTGTGATGTAGTATGTGATGTTGTAGTTTGTGTGATGTTGTAGTTTGTTATGTTGTAGTGTGTGATGTTGTAGTTTGTGTGATGTAGTTTGTGTGATGTTGTAGTTTGTTATGTTGTAGTGTGTGATGTAGTTTGTGTGATGTTGTAGTTTGTTATGTTGTAGTGTGCAATGTTGTAGTTTGTTATGTTGTAGTTTGTGTGATGTTGTAGTTTGTTATGTTGTAGTGTGCGCTGTTGTAGTTTGTGCGATGTTGTAGTTTGTGTGATCAGATCAGCTGCACAGACGCCGGGCATGTAAATCAGCTTGTAGCTCTGGTGCAAGTTTTCAGAAGTGCACACAGTCCCTGTTACAAACCAGTGAAAGTGTAGATGCTCACTTCCTTCAAAACACAAAAGCCACACAACAGACACACAACAAGTGTTCCTGTTCACCTCACGTTTAACACACTTTCAAGCAAACAAGAAACATGAAATGTTTCCATGAGACGCTTTAACACAGGTGAACAGAAGAATGGGTAATTAGCGTCCGGGTGGCGTGGTGGTCTATTCTGTTGCCTACCAACCACGGGGATCACCAGTTCGAATCCCGTGTGTTACCTCCGGCTTGGTCAGGCGTCCCTAAAGACACAACTGGCTGTGTCTGCGGATGTGGGTATGGGCCCTGGTCGCAGGCACTAGCGCCTCCTCTGGTCAGTCGGGGCGCCTGAGCCTCCCACGCGCTACGCCCCCCTGGTGAAACTCCTCACTGTCAGGTGAAAAGAAGTGGCTGGTGACTCCACATGTATGGGAGGAAACACGTGGTAGTCTGCAGCCCTCCTGGATCAGCAGAGGGGGTGGGGCAGCGACCGGGACGGCTCGGTCTTTAATGACGCGTCAACCTTTTCCAAGCCAGGCGAGTTGAAGAGGTTTTCAGTATTGTGACACATCCGTCCACCTCTTCTTCACAGCCGGTCTGAAGTTCGGACGGAAACGTCTCTGATGGAAATGCAGACAACGTGCGTTGATTCTTACCGTGGAAGTCTGAGACGTCCGTCTCGTCTCAGACTCGCCCGGCCGGCCTTCTGAACTCGTGGATAACGGCGCCGTTCGCAGCGGTCAAGTCACCGCCGAACCCCTTTCTTAGAACCGCTATCCTACAGCCTGCGCTCCCGTTCACACCCCGCTGGTCATGTGGTGCGGCAGGAGGTGTCGGCACCAGGCTCCATTTAAAAGGCTGCCGGATCCTTTTCAGAACCGACACACGATGCAGGCTTAGTGCCGCGAGTAAAGCTTCCCGTCCAGCAGACTCCGAGACCGGAGCTCGGCTGTGAACAAGGCCCAACCTGCTGCCCTCCTCCAGGACTCGGCTGATCCTAAAGCAAAAGTAGACCAGCAGTAAAAACCCTGAAGATGAGAGAAACTCAGGACTGATGTCAGATATAAAATGAAGAGCTCATATGTCCAACATATTCATCTCTGACAGTCAGATTCTCCCCCCCCCCCCTTTTTTTCACCCCAATTGTGCCCAGTCAATTACCCCACTCTTCCGAGCCGTCCCGGTCTCTGCTGCTCCACCCCCTCTGCTGATCCAGGAGGGCTGCAGACTACCACATGCCTCCTCCCATACATGTGGAGTCACCAGCCGCTTCTTTTCACCTGACAGTGAGGAGTTTCACCAGGGGGACGTAGCGCGTGGGAGGATCACGCTATTCCCCCCAGTTCCCCCTCCCTCCTGAACAGGCGCCCCGACCGACCAGAGGAGGCGCTAGTGCGGCAACCAGGACACATACCCACATCCGGCTTCCCGCCCGCAGACACGGCCAAATGTGTCTGTAGGGACGCCCCACCAAGCCGGAGGTAACACGGGGATTCGAACCAGCGGTCTCCGTGTTGCTAGGCAACGGAACAGACTGCCACGCCACCCGGATGCCCTGGACAGTCAGTTTTAATCAGGATGTCCTCGCCATGGAGGATTCCATGTAAACGATGTGTATCAGAGAAATCCCCGGATGTCTTGTGTAAAGGCGTCATGTGGGCTCGGCCCCCGGCCAGTAAGACTGGGAGCGCTGGGATGGCGGCTCATCACATCAGGCGTTTGTTAAAGGACGCCAGGTCTGACTCGTGCTGGCTGCCTTCCCCGTCACTTTCCACCACCCGGTCTGCGGAAGCGGATTTGGGCTTTACGTGTTGCTGTATTGGAGAGTGACACCGCTGGACTTTCTCAGCACTGAGTCTCTGTGACGTCACGCATCGCTCTTCCGGCAGACTGCATGGCGCCCCCTACTGGCACTACAACAGACCTACAGAAACCCTCACTACTGTATCACTAGTGGACACAGGACTCACACCTTCATCACAGCATCTCGGTATTACAAGCGACCAACCCATGCAGGAATTTATCTGACATCCGACATTCCTTGACGCATCTGTTTGATGCCGGGACGAGGATGTCTGAAGCTGAGGCGTTTGTGTAAAATTAATGAAATGGTGTTAAATTGTGTGCATCTTGGTGCGTCCGGTCGGCATACCGGTCTACACTGGGATCGCCAGTTCGAATCCCCGTGTTACCTCCAGCTTGGGCGGGCGTCCCTACACACAAAACTGGCCGTGTCTGCGGGTGGGAAGCCGGATGTGGGTATGTGTCCTCGTCGCTGCACTAGCGCCTCCTCTGTTTTACTGTTTAATGTTTGTCTGGTCGGGCAGCACGGTGGAGCAGTGGTTAGCGCGGTCACCTCACAGCAAGAAGGTCCTGGGTTCGGCCCCGGGGTAGTCCGACCTTGGGGGTCTCCCTGCCTGCCGCCCAATGACTGCTGGGATGGGCTTCAGCATCCCCGCAACCCCGAGAGCAGGACGAGCGGTTCGGAAAACAGATGGATGGATGTTTGACTGCGAGAAGCTAACCACGAGCGCTTCATTTCCATCATTAGCTTGCTAGCAGCCCAAACTTTCCCGCCATTGCTGCTCAGAGGACACACGACGACTGAGTACCGACCTACTGTGTTCGTGCACAGGGACGCAACGTTAACCAGATATTTCCTGAAAAAAACCCCAAACTGAAATCTGTTTAGGTCCATGGATCACTAGTGCCACGCCCCCAGGTGGCGTCCATGGCTTTAAGGGGCTGTGGCTACTGACCAGGGCGCAGAGCAGGTCCACGGCCTCCAGGATCAGCTCCTGGTGTCCCACCCGGCACACACCCACGCACAGGAGCTCCTGGTGGGAGAGCCGCAGCAGGCGCTCCCCGGTCACCTCCTCCCGCTGGAACGAGGAGACGTACTGCTGCAGACTGTCGTCCAGACCTGCCGGGAGACACAAACACAACCCGTGAATGGAGGGAGAGGAAAACAGACTGATAGACACACAGATGATGGAGAGACAACAGAGAAATAAATATGTACACAGAGAGAACGAGACGGACAGAAAAACGCAATGAAAAAGAGAGAAAATCTGTCACTGCGATGATGCAACACAACAGTTAGCAGACCAGGGGCCTCGTGTAGCAGTCGTCACTATGGGCAAATGTGGGCTGACACACCCATGGGAGGTTTTAGCCCTCAAAGATGTCTGACAGGCAGCAGCAAAGCATGATGGTTATTTGTAATTCCTTCCTGCTACCATCTATTGTCTACCTCTTGCAACGAGCAATCACCCAGGCCTGCACAGACACCAGTGTTAGCCAACCGGCGTCTAAGTTCAGGAGTTAGCCGGGTCCTACACTGGTCTCCGAGACCAGATCGGGGCTACAAAATCCCATGGGTGTGTACGCACAAATTTGCCCGTCGTAACGACTGATACACGAGGCCCCGAGTTGGTCAACACTCACTGTTTACTCTTCACCAGACAGCTGTCTCTCTCTCCGTCACACACACACACACACACACACACACACACACACCAGCAGAACACCTGGAACTCTGACACACCTTAGATGCAATAAAGATTTCCAGAGTCAGCCGAGGTCACAGTCACACCATGTAGCAGAGGGGCTGTAGAGTCACATTCCAACCGACAACAACAGCAGCTGATCACACACACACACACACACACACACACACACACACACACACACACACACACACACCTAGCGACAATGTAGTACGGCCGAGTCCCCTGACCTACAGGTCTTTGGACTGTGGGGGGAAACCGGAGCCCCCGGAGGAAACCCACACAGACACGGGGAGAACATGCAAACTCCACACAGAGGACGACCCGGGACGACCCCCAAGGTCGGACTACCCCGGGGCTCGAACCCAGGACCTTCTTGCTGTGAGGCGACCCCGCTAACCCCTGCACCACCGTGCCGCCCCAGACACCAACCATTCACATCAAGTGCTAAAGTCTGCAGGACTTAGATCGTCACGGTTTAAATATCAAATCCACCAGACAGAAAGTATAATAAAAGAGGAGGTTATTTGTATGGAAAGCTTCAGGACTGTAGCTTTAGTAATGTGTACTGTACTCCGTGTCGGGAAAACAGAGACGTGATCTAAACTTTGTGATTTGCTTCAACCAAGACTCTCAGAGTACTTGTCCTGCATGACCCCTGAAGGGAAATCTGGCAGATTTGCCACTTCATTTCCTGTACTAGTCATAGCGGTGACATTTCAGTAACGTACACAATACTTGTTAATGTTGTCTGTGCCTACCAACACAGGGATCGCCGGTTCGAATCCCCGTGTTACCGCCGGCTTGGTCGGGCGTCCCTACAGACACAATTGGCCGTGTCTGTGGGTGGGAAGCCGGATGTGGGTATGTGTACTGGTCGCTGCACTAGCGCCCCCTCTGGTCGGTCAGGCTGCCTATTTGGTGGGGAGGGGGAGGAATAGCGTGATCCTCCCACGTGCTGCGTCCCCCTGGTGAAACTCCTCGCTGTCAGGTGAAAAGAAGCGGCTGGTGACTCCACATGAATCGGAGGAGGCCTGTGGTAGTCTGCAGCCCTCCCTGGATCAGCAGAGGGGGTGGAGCAGCGATGGCTTGGAAGAGTGGGGTAATTGGGCAAGTACAACTGGGGAAAAAAAGGAAGAAGGGGGAACCCCCCCCCCCCCTAAAATGTCTGCATCACCACAGCCCACTACAGCAAACTGGCTTACTTGCAGCATCCATTAAGATCGGCGGACGGCAGAAGAACTTGATGTCTGACTGGCTGAGATGTTTGTTTGCTATTCTGTACCGACGAGTCTCGTGCAACGGATCCTAGTACATGTAGGTGATGTGGTTCAGCTCTCTTGGCAGCAAAACCCCCATTTCCATGTTCAAGTCAACCGAACCGAAGAGGTTCTAGTTTTAAGAGTAGATGGACCATCAGCACTTACTGGAAGGGCAGATGACCGCTGAAGCAATGCCCCTTTAAAACCTGCAGGTCGATCCGGATCCCTGCAAACAGCCGGACTACCCTTCAACTGGGAGGCCGTGAGTTTCACCCCAATGACCTGACGTAGCCTTGTGCAGTGACCCTGACCTCTGACCTCTGTGTGGAGGGAAGAGAGATCAAAGACTCCCCCACCCACCCACCCACCCACCCACAATCAATAGCGTAGAGGAACCACATACAGAGGCGGCCGACACCCGACACTAATCCCACACATATGTTCTGCCACGCTGCTGCGAGAGGCCGGCAGCTTTCCCCCGCCGGGTCCGACGAACTCACAACTCTACAGATGAACTAAAACACGCCGCCACAACCTGCGTAGCGACGCTACTCGCGTTCACGTCACACACAGGACGTGTGGCCACGTTTTAAGATAAGGAAGTGTTACTAAAGTAGGCCAACACAGCGACGTTTCTTTTTATACGTACGTTTTGGCTTTTCATAGCGACGCACTTCTCCGTGTTAAAACGACACACACAATCAAACTCCTAATTTGTGCTCACACCTGTCTGACAAAAATGGACTTTTAATTAAAGTGCCAAAAACTGAAAAACTTGGGTGGGACTAGTCCCCAACTGGTGGTGGAGATCAATACATCCTGTCTTTTTTTCAGGGGCTCTGACTGGCTGGAGTCTTTGAGCTCGTTTGCCTGAGAGCAATAAAGGAACCCTGCAGATAATCTGAGGCCACCCAGCTCAGAATTCAGGGGCGCTTTTGGCTTAAAAGCATCCACCATAATAGCATCTGCTAAGCAACTGGCTCCAAAGTGCATGCATGTGCGTGTGTGTGTGTGTGTGTGTGTGTGAATACCGAAGAAGAAAGCAACTGCCACCACATGGAGTCATTAAAAGCTCCCTGGCTCCCATTTGGCCTGAAAGGTGGCGGTGTGCGACAGATGGCCGACACTCACAGTGGGAGTGAAGAAGTGAAGCGACGCCTCCCTGCTGGTTAGTGATGTGTTGTCTGACAGCCCAGTGTTAACCCAGCTAACGCTAACGCCCAGCTAACGCTAAGGCCCAGCTAACGCTAACGCCCTGCTAACACTAAGGCCCAGCTAAAGCTAACGCCCTGCTAACACTAAGGCCCAGCTAATGTTAACACCCTGCTAACACTAAGGCCCAGCGAATGCTAACACCCTGCTAACACTAAGGCCCAGCTAAAGCTAACGCCCTGCTAACACTAAGGCCCAGCTAATGCTAACGCCCTGCTAACACTAAGGCCCAGCTAATGGTAAACTTTTTTTAAAAATTGAAACGTTTAAATTCTACCTACAGCTTCTTCTTCGTTCGGCTCTTTCCGTTTCCCAGGGGTCGCCACAGCGGATTTGATAGTTTCCATCATTTCCACCCTGTGAGGGCGCAGCGCCGATGAGGGTCGTTGTTAACCCGGGCCTTGACCGATCCGGTATGGTCTTGAGAATCCGCGTAATAATTTGGCAAAACTTTAAGTGGGATGCCCTTCCTGACACAACCACTGACCCTACGGACGGGGGCACAGGTCAAGCGCTGGATGCCATCTCAGTATCCATGGAGTTGCGTCCATGTCGCCAGTTAAATTCTACATACAACAAACACATAAAAGAAAAGAAAGAAGGGGGAAATAAAAGTAAAGAAAATTAAATAAATAAAACTAAACACGTAAATGAAAGGGAGGGGAGTCCTAGGGGTTTTCTGCAAGTTCAAGTTCTTCTATCAAGTCAGAGAGTTCCGTAGCGTTCTTCTTCTCCATTAACCTCGGTGATGAGAAATAATGACATATGCAGGGCTTTGGCTGCGTGTTCAGGAATCTGGTCTTACGTAAGAAGAACTTTCCACCAATAATAATTGTGTTAATTGCCAAATCATGCCTTCCATCTTTCACAAGCATGCAAAAAATAACATCCTTTTTATTTTTTTTTAACTTCAGAGAAATTGTCTAATTTAGGGAACAACCCGTAATGCAGAGCTTCCCAGCAGGCCCCAGCAAACCAACACTCATAAAACACGTTCTGTTCTTTCAGCACGTTCATTGCAAAATGAGCCGTTGTTACAGTCTAAACCCAATCGATGTCTTAGAAATTCTCCACAAGTGTCTCCCTGCCTGCCGCCCAGTGACTCCTGGGCTAGGCTCCAGCCTCCCTGCGACCCTGAGTAAGGATAAGCAGTTTGGATAATGGATGGATGGATGGATGGATGGATGGATATATTCCATTGAGAATTTTAAAGTGCACTTCCTTTACTTTTGGTGCAATTGGAAGCTTAAAGAATTTTGTTCTCAATTTTTCAGCTTCAGCTTTGGAGAAATATTGTAAAATAGAGTTTCTGTTTGATGAAAATGGATATAATTGAGGGCATCCGGGTGGTGTAGCGGCCTATTCCGTTGCCTACCGACACAGGGATCACTGGTTCGAATCCCCGTGTTACCTCTAGCTTGGTCAGGCGTCCCTACAGACACAATTGGCCTTGTCTGTGGGTGGGAAGCCGGATGTGGGTATGTGTCCTGGTCGCTGCACTAGCGCCTCTTCTGGTCGGTCGGGGCGCCTGTTCAGGAGGGAGGGAGAACTGGGGGGAATAGCGTGATCCCCCCACGCCTTACGTCCCCCTGGCGAAACTCCTCACTGTCAGGTGAAAAGAAGCGGCTGGTGACTCCACATGTATGGGAGGAGGCATGTGGTAGTCTGCAGCCCTCCCCGGATCGGCAGAGGGGGTGGAGCAGAGACCGGGACGGCTCTGAAGAGTGGGGTAATTGGCCAAGTACAATTAGGAAGACAAAGGGGTAAAAATCCCCCCCCCCAAAAAAAGAAAATGGATCTAATTCTTTGACAGACTGTCCGGATTGTGGTGTTGGGCAGTTTTAGACCAATGAGGTCATGTCCATTCACCAAAAGTTTAGGAAGGTGCGGATCCACATTACTTTGGTACATCTCTCTTCCTGCCCTGGCTGGGAGAAACTTCCATCATCCAGGTTGTGCGGCAGCAGGAGCGGTTTCTCTCTTCCCGCCCTGGCTGGGAGAAACTTCCATCATCCAGGCTGTGCGGCAGCAGGAGAGGTTTCTCTCTTCCTGCCCTGGCTGGGAGAAACTTCCATCATCCAGGTTGTGCGGCAGCAGGAGAGGTTTCTCTCTTCCTGCCCTGGCTGGGAGAAACTTCCATCATCCAGGCGTCGTGATCCGTCGTGCTAGCTTGGCCCGAGGCGGCACTTAGCTTAGCATTAACGGCTGTCTGGTTCCGCTCCGGACTGTGAGGTAGTCCCAGTTATCTGCTCACATGTTCACGTTACGGTTTTTATCTCTTTTAACTGGCAAAACTTGGAGTTCTCGTGTAGACTTCGGGGCAGTTGAGCGAGAGCCCAGGGACGGCTTCTCGCCCGGTTCGCCATCTTGCCGGCAATCCCTAACCCTAACTGCTAACAGGAAGTAGAAGCATTTTCGCGCATGCGTTAAACAAATCGGATTTCCGGTACGTATCGGGCAATGACACCCAGCCAGCGTTAGCCTTAGCTAGGTGTTAGCGTTCTTCTTCTTCTTCTTCTTCTTCTTCTTCTTCTTCTTCTTCTTCTTCTCTGGTTTACTGGCGGATCGCAAACAACTTTAAGGCGCCTACAGCAGGTGGCGGTGTGCGCCTTAAAGTTGTTTATTTGTTTCTTTTTTGTTATTGTTGTTTTTTGTTTCTTTATTAGTCGTTACAATGTTGTGTTAATGTTCATTATTGGTGTTACTGTGTACTGTCCAAATTGCACTTTGATGCTTCGGCAACATTGTTTTAAAAGTTTCATGCCAATAAAGCCCTTTGAATTGAACTGAATTGAACTGAAGAACGTTTATGCCCAGCTAATGCTAACGCCCTCCTAACGCTAACGCTAACGCCCAGCTAATGCTAACGCCCAGCAAACGCTAATACCCTGCTAATGCTAACGCCCTGCTAATGCTAACGCCCAGCAAACGCTAATACCCTGCTAATGCTAACGCCCAGCAAACGCTAATACCCTGCTAATGCTAACGCCCTGCTAATGCTAATACCCAGATAATGCTAACGTCCTGCTAATGCTAACGCACAGCTAACGCTAATGCCCTGCTAATGCTAACGCCCACCAAACGCTAATACCCTGCTAATGCTAACGCCCTTCTAATCCTAACGCTAATACCCTGCTAATGCTAACGCCCTGCTAATGCTAACGCCCAGCTAACGCTAACCCAGAGTGACGGTCTGGAGTTAACGGACAGAAGGTGTTTTTTTTTACCTTGTCCATGAATTCAGCTTTGCGGAGTTTCAAGTGCAAATCAATAAACTTTCCCGTACACGTGTCCGTTCAGCCTGCACGGCTCATTTAAACCGCAACCCCAAAGCGGCACAGTAAAGACAGCGGATACAACAACAACAACAAAATACAAACAAGTTAAACCACAGAAAACACAACACAGTGTACAAACAAGTTACAATGTCTTCGCTCAAAGACACCAATGTAACCGGCTACTTTCTTGCCCGGTGCGGGATTCGATACGGAGTGTACTGCACCACAAGCCGACACCACTAACCGCTCGGCTAAAGGATCTGACCCGCCTTAGCTAGAGGGGCTAACGTGTCTTATTAGTAGTTTACACCACCAACACCACACATTTGATGTCCGGTGAGGAAGTCTAAATGGTCACACTTGTCTTGAGCCGAGTTCGGGACGAGTTGTGAGACAGACAGACAGACAGACAGACAGACAGACAGACAGACAGACAGACAGACAGGTGTGCGAGTCTCTGCTATGTGAAACTACTCGTACCTGTGTGATTCTCATCACGAGTCATCACGAGCAGCTAGCTGCCACTCTTGTCAACGTGCGTTTGGCGACTAACCCCTCGGGTTGATTCAGCGGCACATGAAGACATGGATAACAAACACTTCTGTAAACTACACCCACAATTCATTTAATCACGAGAAGACCTGTACCGTGATCACGTTTACCTCACTAATTAAATCATTAAGTGTTGCCCGCGTGCGCAGGGTCACGACCGGATGACTTGAGAATCACCACGCTCCTCCAGCACACGTGGATGTGTGGAGCCGCGGGCGGAGGTCAGCCAGGAGCACTTGTTTGTTTGTTTGTTTGTTTGTTTGTTTGGCCTCAAAATCGGATTTGAGAGATAATTCAACTTGGATTCTTGTTTTGTGTGTTAAAAATAGCGTGAAGCACATGGCGTCATCTTGATAAAAGTGATGGGGGGGGGGGTCTGGGAGAGGGAGTTGAGTACTTTCCTCTTGGAAAACTGTCAGATCATAATAATTAGCTCCCTGCATGCCTACACGTGCTTTGCCTCAGCACTATACATGTACATAATATCAGGTTTTAATGTGGTGTCACGTGCTAAAGTCACCAGCAGCATGGCCCCGCCTGTCAAACATGTGTAACCGGTTATTTTCTTGCCCGGTGTGGGATTCGATCCGGGGTGTACCGTACCACAAGGCGACATCACTAACCGCTCGGCTAAAGGGTCAGACCCGTTAGCTAGGGGCTAACGTGTCTTATTAGTAGTTTACAGTCGTCATCCTCTCCCGGAAGCGCGCCCTCGCGCTTTTTTATTCCCGCGCTCCGAAGATCTGCACACTTCCGGATCCCACCGCTGCCACCAATGTAACCGGTTATTTTGTTGCCCGGTGCGGGATTCGATACGGTGTGTACTGCACCACAAGGCGACGTCACTAACCGCTCGGCTAAAGGGTCAGACCCGTTAGCTAGGGGGCTAACGTGTCTTATTAGTAGTTTACACATGTAACTTACACATCCTCTAAATCAAGACTTGCATTATTGTTTATGTTTTAATCTGATTTGTAAACTGATTTGCTCTAAATCGTGATAAAGGCGGAGGAACCGTCCCGTCTTCACACCAAGCGATCCCATTCCTTCAAACCTTCCGAACTGAGTCAGAAAACACCCAAACTGCATCCAACACACCAGCTAGTTCGAGAAAGCAATTAAGACTTTTCAATGGTTTTTAGACAATTAAGCAGTCATATGGAAAATATTAAAGTCAGAGCTTTTCACAAAATGGATATCTCGTGAGAAAGCGTGAAACGTTGTGTGTGCGTTCCAGCATATCGTTGTTGTTTTGCGAAACTCCCATGTTGGACGCGGGGTCCTCACGCTGGGCGGTCTGTCTGTCTGTCTGTCTGTCTGTCTGTGTGAAGTCCAACATCAAGCCAAACTGGTTTTCACATGATAGTCCCTCGCATCTTCCACGCCTCGTTTGCTGAGACACTTCAAGTCAAAGACTTGTCATTAACAGAAGCAACAACACCGTAAATGACAACATGACAACATCCACATGTCCCCCCCCCCCCCCCCACCGATGAAACGCCACAGAAGACGATAAACGACAATACTGAAGTGTTGCCCGGACGACTAAAGATAACGTTGGCAGCACTGTGGGACGAGAGGGCGAGCTCAACAGGGCGAGCTGGGATTAAAACGGGCGCCGTAGAATAAAATAAGTTAAAAAAAGGTGATTTTGTAAAAGGAAACAGCTCCTCCAACACACGGACGGAGTCTCTCCCCTCTCCTGACGAAGCAAAACACGCCCAGCCGAAACACCTCCCTCCTTCTGCACGAAGGGATCCCGCCGCAGGCCTTCAGGCCCCGCGCTCGGCTCGGAGGGCCGCCCGCCCGCCCGCCGCCGGTCCCCCCGAGTCTTCGGCGTAACAGAGAAAACCCTCCGTGTCGCCGGCCAGGGACGTGACCTTCTGATCACGTCACCCCGAGACTCAGTTCAGCACTAAACCCTGACTCAGACCGTCTGCCAGGAATTGGGTCCAGTTGTTCGACTCAAATCCGCTTTCGCTTCAGAGGGGAAGTTCCTCAGAAACAAACTGAACGGGTCAGCGTTTAAAAATAAAAGCCAGGCAGAAGTGATCTTAAAAACAGGACAAAGCCCCTCAGAAACGCCAGAGTCCATCTGGTCTTACAGGAAGGTGCCTTCCCCGGGGGGGGGGGGGGAATTCAGTGAGTGAAAAACAGATCCGGGGCTGCCCAGTAGCTCCCTGCCGCCGCTGTTTACTGTACCAGTGTAGTGTAGGCAGACCCCCCCCCCCCAGTGCAGGTGGGGCTAGCCCAATCACACCTACCAGGATCCGAAACACAAACCTTAAGCAAAACACACCATGACAACTACACCTACCTGAATACACCACGGTTCGGCCACACAAGTCAAGCTTACTTTACAGCACATTTAAATCCGCCACAGCTGAACCAAAGTGCTGCTCAGGCTTCAAATACAACATAAAATACGTGACACATATGAACATAGAATATATGTGCACAGAAAACGTGATAAAATACAGAATATGAAACATAAACGGCGAAACACAGAAGCGAAGATCACGGTGTCAAGCTCAACTTGAGCCGAACGCCAGCGAGAAGAGGTAGGTCTTCAACAAGGATCTAATAGTCTCAAGGGTCTGAGCAGGTCTCATGTGTACCGGGCTCCAGAGGTCAGGGGCCGCCACTGCAGAGGCTCCCTCGCCCCTGTTCCGGAGCCGGGATCTGGGAGCATGTCGGAGCATCTGGTTTGTCCACTGAGTGCTCCGACAGGTGTGTGATGGTGTACCAGCTCAGGTAAACGAGGTGGTGCCGTCCCGTTTAAAGACTTAAAAACAAACGAAATCTTCAAGTGGATCCTGAAACAGACAGGGGAGTGACGGGAGGCCAGTACAGGCGTCCTGTGATCACATGGCTTCTCTCCTGTCAGGAGGCGAGCGGCTGCATGTTGTACAAGCTGCAGGAGACGAAGCGACGACTGAGCCGCACCAACATACAACCAGTTACCATAGTCCAGACGAGAGGTAGTAGTGCATGAGCTACCCTTCAGGATCATGGGGGGGAGGGGGGCAGATGGGCCTTCACCTTTCCGAGTCGTAATTGAAAAAAACTTTGTTTCGGCCAACGAGCTTCTTTGTTTATCAAAGTCAAAAGCTCACAAATCACCTCAAGAGGCCTGACAGAAGAGCGACTGTGGGGCGCTAAAGGGCCACGAGCGCCGTCATAACCATCCAGAAGACCGGGTGGTCCACGTACAATACACGAGGCTTGTACATCATCACAGGTGGCCTTATGGGCTCCAAGACGGACATTAACAGCATCACACAGACTTTTTTTTGTACTATTTTATCATCCTAGGATGTCTAACAGCAACAGACAAAGGGACTGCCGATGGAAACCAGCCTCTTAGCTAAAATAGGCAAATAGCAAGTAGGGAGAGTAGGGTGCAGGTGGAGGAGAGCCTGGAGAGGTGGAGGTATGCACTGGAGAGAAGAGGAATGGAAGTCAGTAGGAGCAAGACAGAATACCTATGCTGAATGAGAGGGAGGACAGTGGGATGGTGAGGATGCAAGGAGTGGAGGTGACGAAGGTGGATGAGTTTAAATACTTGGTGTCAACTGTCCAAAGTAACGGGGAGTGCAGAAGAGAGGTGAAGAAGAGAGTGCAGGCAGGGTGGAGTGGGTGGAGAAGAGAGTGCAGGCAGGGTGGAGTGGGTGGAGAAGAGAGTGCAGGCAGGGTGGAGTGGGTGGAGAAGAGAGTGCAGGCAGGGTGGAGTGGGTGGAGAAGAGAGTGCAGACAGGGTGGAGTGGGTGGAGAAGAGAGTGCAGGCAGGGTGGAGTGGGTGGAGAAGAGAGTGCAGGCAGGTTGGAGTGGGTGGAGAAGAGAGTGCAGGCAGGGTGGAGTGGGTGGAGAAGAGTGTCAGGAGTGATGTGTGACAGAAGGGAACCAGCAAGAGTTAAAGGGAAGGTTTACAAGATGGTAGTGAGACCAGCTATGTTATATAGTTTGGAGACAGTGGCACTGATGAAAAGACAGGAGGTGGAGCTGGAGGTGGCAGAGATGAAGATGATAAGATTTTCATTGGGAGTGATGAAGAAGGACAGGATTAGGAAGGAGTATATTAGAGGGACAGCTCAGGTTGGACGGTTTGGAGACAAAGCAAGAGAGACAAGATGGAGATGGTGTGGACATGTGTGGAGGAGAGATGCTGGGTATACTGGGAGGAGGATGCTGAATATGGAGCTGCCAGGGAAGAGGAGAAGAGGAAGGCCAAAGAGGAGGTTTATGGAGGTGGCGAGGGAGGACATGCAGGTGGCTGGTGTGACAGAGGAAGATGCAGAGGACAGGAAGAGATGGAAACGGATGATCCGCTGTGGCGCCCCCTAACGGGAGCAGCCGGAAGTAGTAGTAGTAGTAGTAGTAGTAGTACTAGTAGTACCTTCCCAAATAAGTGTTCAAACTTAAAAACACACACACACACACACATACACACTGCAAATTCAGCAACATCAGTATAAAATCAAATTGTACACACAACAAGAACTACATCCATCCATCCATTACCCAAGCCGCTTATCCCAGTCGAGGTTGCGGGGATGCTGGAGTCTATTCCAGCTGTCATTGGGTGGCAGGCGGGGAGACACCCTGGACAGGCCGCCAGGCCATCACAGGGCCGACACACACAGCCAGGGACCATTTAGTATGGCCGATACACAATAATATTGAAATAGGCAACAGACTACTACCGTCCAGCTTGGTACATGAGCTTACTTTTGGTGATGACAGCAGGAGAGGACGGGGCCTGGTGTTGAACACGGACTTTATTTCACTGTAGTCCAACCAGTCAGTCAGTTGTCTTTCAGAGGGGAGCAGGGACAAAGAGTTCGGTCTGTATGTCATCACTGACACCCGTTTTATCTGACTGACAGCTGAAAGAGTCCCTCAGCAGCACAGCTGCTGCCGGGGAGAGGTCGAGCTAGCAGCCGCCTACGTGTCCTGAGTCCTGGCACCTGTGGAGGAACAGGAGCAGGAGCAGGTGTCTGGGACTAGAACGAGCTAGATTCTCTTCCTCTTGCTCCTCACCACGTGTTTTGGTGACAAACTCAAGCAAACTGCTTAATTCAGCAACCAGTTTTATGTTAGCCTAGGCTGAAGCAGCTAGCTAGCAGAGAGCAGGCTGACCACTGAGGAAGAGGAAGAGGAGGACCAATCACTATCTGTTAGTGAAACACTGAGGAAGAGGACGGCCGATCACAATCTGTTAGTGAAACACTGAGGAAGAGGAGGACCGATCACTATCTGTTAGTGAAACACTGAGGAAGAGGACGGCCGATCACTATCTGTTAGTGAAACACTGAGGAAGAGGACGGCTGATCAATATCTGTTAGTGAAACACTGAAGAAGAGGAGGGCTGATCACTATCTGTTAGTGAAACACTGAGGAAGAGGAGGGTCAATCACTCTCTGTTAGTGAAACACTGAGGAAGAGGAGGGCTGATCACTCTCTGTTAGTGAAACACTGAGGAAGAGGGGGGCTGATCACTCTCTGTTAGTGAAACACTGAGGAAGAGGAGGGCTGATCACTCTCTGTTAGTGAAACGCTGAGGAAGAGGAGGGCTGATCACTGTCTGTTAGTGAAACACTGAGGAAGAGGACGGCTGATCACTATCTGTTAGTGAAACACTGAGGAAGAGGAGGGCTAGTCACTATCTGTTAGTTAAACACTGAGGAAGAGGAGGGCTGGTCACTCTCTGTTAGTGAAACACTGAGGAAGAGGAGGGCTGATCACTCTCTGTTAGTGAAACACTGAGGAAGAGGAGGGCTGATCACCCTCTGTTAGTTAAACACTGAGGAAGAGGAGGGCTGATCACTATCTGTTAGTTAAACACTGAGGAAGAGGAGGGCTGATCACTCTCTGTTAGTGAAACACTGAGGAAGAGGAGGGCTGGTCACTATCTGTTAGTGAAACACTGAGGAAGAGGAGGGCCGGTCACTATCTGTTAGTGAAACACTGAGGAAGAGGAGGGCCGGTCACTATCTGTTAGTGAAACACTGAGGAAGAGGAGGGCCGGTCACTATCTGTTAGTGAAACACTGAGGAAGAGGAGGTCTGATCACTATCTGTTGGTGGAACACTGAGGAAGAGGAGGGCTGATCACTCTCTGTTAGTGAAACACTGAGGAAGAGGAGGGCCGGTCACTATCTGTTAGCGAAACACTGAGGAAGAGGAGGTCTGATCAGTCTCTGTTAGTGAAACACTGAGGAAGAGGAGGTCTGATCACTATCTGTTAGTGAAACACTGAGGAAGAGGACGGCTGATCACTATCTGTTGGTGGAACACACCGCCACCCAAAACATCTGACCCATCATTATCATCATCCTCATCATCATCATCATCACCACCACATGCTGCACAAGAAGCGAGGAAGAAGAACTGTCTCATCTTTATTGGTCGCGTCACTTGTTTGTTTTTACACTTGATTCCAACAGTGTGAGAAATAATAGATAATGTTAACGAGCTAACCCACATGTCTGTGTGATTATGCTGGACCTACGCCGCATAGCCACCTCCGGGCAGGGCCCCGGCTACCCGGCTGGTTTATCTAACGGGACCGTACGAGGGGGAAATTGAGATTTTGTCATCTCATGACGTAGTTTTGCTGTCTCGATGGATGATAATGACACTCTATGACCGGAAGTGACTCACCACACGAGGTGTGACATATCTGAGGGAGTACTATCTGATAAACTAATGATGGTCTGGGACATAGGCATTTCTAGCCCATTTTTGGGGGTGCTGCAGCACCCCTAAATTGAACCCCAGCACCCCTAAAATTGAAGATATTTTCTATTTTTTACTGTATGTCCATGTTTAATAAGCTGAAGAAATGTCAAAACCATATCCAGTATATTGTTTAAACGTAATATTTTAACAACAAAAATACAGCACCCCCCCATGCTTCGAAAATGGTTTGATCCACCACAACCCCCCCAAATTTATCTTGCCTGGCCGGCCAGCACTCTGAGTGCTCAGCACCCCTAAAGCTCTGGTCCTAGAATCGCCCCTGGTCTGAGATTATACTTTACGTTAACAAACAGCAGGATTTGTAAACAGGGTGTTTTTACAGGGGGGGGGGGTGTCGTTGTTCCCTCAGCCTCACGGGGGCAGCATACAGGGCTGAAGCAGATACCATGATATATGTTGATACTGTGTAAAACCCCCTTCGATTATGACGCAGATATTTCCCACGTCACCCAGCACGGAGCAGGCCGGACGCCTGGCTGAGAGGGGCACCAAGGTTCAGAGTTCCTTCGCTTGTGTTGCAGGGAGGACATTTTGTGTTGCAGGTTAAAACCCGCAGACAAGCAGCACGTCAGAAAGGCATGCACGTTAGGGCTGATACTCCTGTCTGTGCCGCTGGGCAAGGCAGTAGGAAGGAATAACTGGAGTTGGTCCCCGGGTGCTACACAGCTACACTTCATTTGTATGTTCAAATGGCAAATCCAGTGTCCATTCATCCACTATCTGAACCGCTCATCCTGCTCTCAGGGCCACGGGGATGCTGGAGCCTATCCCAGCAGTCACTGGGGCGGCAGGCGGGGAAACACCCCGGACAGGCCGCCAGGCCATCACACAGCCCCCCCCCCCACAAACACACACATGTGTTTGGACTGTGGGGGGAAACCGGAGCCCCCGGAGGAAACCCACGCAGACACGGGGAGAACATGCAAACTCCACACAGAGGACGACCCGGGACCACCACCAAGGTTGGACTACCCCGGGGCTCGAACCCAGGACCTTCTTGCTACTGTGCTAACCACTGCGGCACTGTGCCGCCGCAAATAAAGTGTATTCTATTCTATTCTATTCTATTCTATTCTATTCTATTCTGTTCTGTTCTATTCTGTTCTGTTCTGTTCTGTTCTGTTCTATTCTATTCTATTCTATTCTGTTCTGTTCTATTCTGTTCTGTTCTGTTCTATTCTATTCTATTCTATTCTGTTCTGTTCTATTCTGTTCTGTTCTGTTCTATTCTATTCTATTCTATTCTATTCTGTTCTGTTCTATTCTGTTCTGTTCTGTTCTGTTCTGTTCTATTCTATTCTATTCTATTCTGTTCTGTTCTATTCTGTTCTGTTCTGTTCTATTCTGTTCTGTTCTGTTCTATTCTATTCTATTCTATTCTATTCTGTTCTATTCTGTTCTGTTCTATTCTGTTCTGTTCTATTCTGTTGTATCCTGTTGTATTCTGTTCTGTTCTGTTCTATTCTAGCACGCAGGAGTCATAGGAAGGTCTTAAGAAAGAAGAGTTGGTCATGAGATGAACTCAGGGGATCTAGGTGTATAACACGTCTCATCCAGTGTGGTTCTCCGGCGACCTGCGTGGCTGGAGGAGGCGCACAGGGGCCGTGCAGCGTGCCGTGTTACCCGGCTCGCTGGAGACGCCCATGAAATATTCACCGGCTCAGCTCCTGTTGCTGTGAACTGAGACGGACGGAAAGGAGGACGGCTGCTCCGTGGAGACGGAATGAACTGCACTCCGCCCGGAGAGCAGGGAGCCGCTTCTGATCCTTACGGTCACACCTCGTCTCTGAAGGCCCGCCGTGGCTTGGAGACGGAGACGCTTCCTCTGACGTCACAAAACCACACCCCAGTCCTTGTCGGACAAAGGGCCACTTTACGCACTGGGTCCCCCACAGAAATGAAAAGATCAAGTTGAAGGGAGAGTAAACTTTTCATTTCCGTGCTTCGATGTGGAAACATGTTGTTCCGGGTGGAGGAGGAAGTCAAGCCAAGTCAAGTTAAGTCAAGTCGAGTCGAGTAAAGTCAAGTCAAGTCGTCAAGTCAAGTCAAGTCGAGTCAAGTCGAGTCAAGTCGAGTTAAGTCGAGTCAAGTCAAGTCGAGTCAAGTCGAGTTAAGTCGAGTCAAGTCAAGTCAAGTCAAGTCAAGTCGAGTCGAGTCGAGTCGTCAAGTCGAGTCGAGTCGAGTCGAGTCGAGTCGTCGAGTCGAGTCGAGCCAAGTCAAGTCAAGTCGAGTCGAGTCGAGTCGAGTCGAGTCAAGTCAAGTCAAGTTAAGTCAAGTCAAGTAGAGTCAAGTCAACTTACAGCTGACTGTCCTCATGACCAACTCACCAAGAAACGAGATTAATCACGTGGACAGTGATGAAACTGTCCTCTACACCTACACCCCTTTATATCCTGTATACATGAACACCTCCATCACTGTCCTCTACATCTACACCTCTTTACATCCTGTATACATGGACACCTCCATCACTGTCCTCTACATCTACACCCCTTTATATCCTGTATACATGGACACCTCCATCACTCCCCTCTACATCTACACCCTTTATATCCTTTATACATGGACACCTCCACCACTGTCCTCTACATCTACACCTCTTTATATCCTGTATACATGGACACCTCCATCACTGTCCTCTACATCTACACCTCTTTATATCCTGTATACATGGACACCTCCATCACTGTCCTCTACATCTACACCCTTTATATCCTTTATACATGAACACCTCCATCACTGTCCTTTACATCTACACCTCTTTATATCCTGTATACATGGACACCTCCATCACTGTCCTCTACATCTACACCTCTTTATATCCTGTATACATGGACACCTCCATCACTGTCCTCTACATCTACACCTCTTTATATCCTGTATACATGGACACCTCCATCACTGTCCTCTACATCTACACCCCTTTATATCCAGTAT
>JAJHIY020000692.1:1430000-1432500 GCA_022114975.2 Lampris megalopsis
GGGCGCTAGTGCAGCGACCAGGACACACACCCACATCCGGCTTCCCACCCGCAGTCACAGCCAATTGGGTGTGTAGGGACGCCCAACCAAGCCGGAGGTAGGACGGGGACTCGAACCGGCGATCGCTGAATAGACCGCCACGCTACCCGGACGCCCTGAAACCTGCACCCCTCTGCTGTGTGTCAGTGCAGACGGCGAACTTCTGCAGAACAATTTGAAAGCGCCAACAGGGACCCAAAATGTTCGACCTGTTTTCTGGATGAAGGCGTTGTCCAGCTGATCCAGACCCGAGTGGACTTGGCCTCGGTGTCCTGTTAATGGGCCCACTGAACGCTATGGGGATTAAACCTGCGGCCCTCCTGATGACGCGGCGGTCTGTGTGCACATACATGACCGACATGAGGCCCTGCTGACATGCGTCAATCAAACGGGTCAGGACCCGCACGCCACAGAACTTTCTCCTGAGGCCCGACTGCTCTTCAGGTTCCGTTACGTAGCAACACGTCCTCGTGCTAAACACCTCGGTACAGGCAGCTGGACAAAGACAGGGCTGTGTGTTGCCATGGAGGACGGGCTGTGTGTTACCATGGAGGACGGGCTGTGTGTTGCTATGGAGGACGGGCTGTGTGTTACCATGGAGGACGGGCTGTGTGTTACCATGGAGGACGGGCTGTGTGTTGCTATGGAGGACGGGCTGTGTGTTGCTATGGAGGACGGGCTGTGTGTTACCATGGAGGACGGGCTGTGTGTTACCATGGAGGACGGGCTGTGTGTTGCCATGGAGGACGGGCTGTGTGTTACCATGGAGGACGGGCTGTGTGTTGCTATGGAGGACGGGGCTGTATGTTACCATGGAGGACGGGCTGTGTGTTACCATGGAGGACGGGCTGTGTGTTACCATGGAGGATGGGCTGTATGTTATCATGGAGGACGGGCTATGTGTTACCATGGAGGACAGGCTGTGTGTTACCATGAAGGACGGGGCTGTGTGTTGCTATGGAGGACGGGCTGTGTGTTGCTATGGAGGACGGGCTGTATGTTACCATGGAGGACGGGCTGTGTGTTACCATGGAGGATGGGCTGTGTGTTGCTATGGAGGACGGGCTGTGTGTTACCATGGAGGACGGGCTGTGTGTTGCCATGGAGGATGGGGCTGTGTGTTACCATGGAGGACGGGCTGTGTGTTACCATGGAGGACAGGGCTGTGTGTTACCATGGAGGACAGGCTGTGTGTTACCATGGAGGACGGGGCTGTGTGTTGCTATGGAGGACGGGGCTGTGTGTTGCTATGGAGGACGGGCTGTGTGTTACCATGGAGGACGGGCTGTGTCTTGCCATGGAGGACGGGCTGTGTGTCGCTATGGAGGAGGGCTGTATGTTGCTATGGGGGACGGGCTGTGTGTTACTATGGAGGACGGGGCTGTGTGTTACTATGGAGGACGGGCTGTGTGTTACTATGGAGGACGGGCTGTGTGTTGCTATGGAGGACGGGCTGTGTGTTACCATGGAGGACGGGCTGTGTCTTACCATGGAGGACGGGCTGTGTGTTGCTATGGAGGACGGGCTGTGTGTTGCTATGGAGGACGGGCTGTGTGTTACCATGGAGGACAGTGCTGTGTGTTACCATGGAGGACGGGGCTGTGTGTTGCTATGGAGGATGGGCTGTGTGTTACCATGGAGGACGGGCTGTGTGTTACCATAGAGGACGGGCTGTGTGTTGCTATGGAGGACTGGCTGTGTGTTACCATGGAGGACGGGCTGTGTGTTACCATAGAGGACGGGCTGTGTGTTGCTATGGAGGACGGGCTGTGTGTTGCTATGGAGGACGGGCTGTGTGTTACCATGGAGGACGGGGCTGTGTGTTACCATGGAGGACGGGCTGTGTCTTACCATGGAGGACCGGCTGTGTGTTGCTATGGAGGACGGGCTGTGTGTTGCTATGGAGGACGGGCTGTGTGTTACCATGGAGGACGGGGCTGTGTGTTGCTATGGAGGACGGGCTGTGTGTTACCATGGAGGACGGGGCTGTGTGTTACCATGGAGGACGGGCTGTGTGTTACCATGGAGGACGGGCTGTGTGTTACCATGGAGGACGGGCTGTGTGTTGCTATGGAGGACAGGCTGTGTGTTGCTATGGAGGACGGGCTGTGTGTTGCTATGGAGGACGGGCTGTGTGTTGCCATGGAGGACGGGGCTGTGTGTTACCATGGAGGACTTCACCACGAGCCAGGACAGAAAGCGAAGACAGACGCGGGCGGGAAGTTCTGACCGGAAGTTGTGGGAGAAGTGTTTTCAGTGAAAGAGGAAGGAGGCGCTGAGCGGAGCGAACGGGGGCGCTTCCTGTGATTCACTTTAAACAGGGAACGCCGCGTCGCTTCTGAGGAACTCGGCTGGGGTGGGGTGGGGGTGGGGTGGGGTGGGGGTGTCGTGTGGTGGAGGAAACAGGAAGCCGGTGGTCCGATAGCTGGGGAAACTCAAATGAACCGAATACAGAAACTCC
>JAJHIY020000692.1:1435000-1580508 GCA_022114975.2 Lampris megalopsis
CCTCACAAACTGCATCCTGCTCTGAACGTCTCACTGAAAACATGGACGTCCCGGGTCACCGAGTCTCTTCTGACCTCCCTGACCCGCAGCGGAAAACAACGCCTCCATGATGGAGGAGCAGCAGCATTTCACACCCAGCCGTGAAAACATGGCGGCGGCGGCTCCTGATCGTATACGAGCGGGAGTCAAGCAGGCAAGGTCAGGTTGGGGTTTTGACGGTTTTCATCAACTGTAACAAGGTTAAAAAAGTGACTTGTGGGCCGTCTGGGTGGCGTGGCGGTCTATTCCGTTGCCTCCCAACACGGGGATCGCCGGTTCGAATCCCCGTGTTACCTCCGGCTTGGTCGGGCGTCCCTACAGACACAATTGGCCGTGTCTGCGGGTGGGAAGCTGGATGCGGGTATGTGTCCTGGTCGCTGCACTAGCGCCCCCTCTGGTCGATCAGGGCGCCTGTTCGGGAGGGGGAACTGGAGGGAAGAGCGTGATCCTCCCACGCGCTCCACCCCCCTGGTGAAACTCCTCACTGTCAGGGGAAAAGAAGCAGCTGGTGACTCCACATGTATGGGAGGAGGCGTGGTAGTCTGCAGCCCTCCCCGGATCAGCAGAGGGGGTGGAGCAGCAGAGACCGGGACGGTGATTGGCCCAGTACAATTGGGGAGAAAAAGGGGGGGGGGAATCCATAAACAAACAAACAAACAAACAAACCAACAACCGGGACAACTGAGTGGATGAACCAGCGACGTTTCTTGTCCTGGAAGTCTCCAGAAGCAGCAGCCTTCCAGACACTCGGCACTCACACCCATTCTGCATCCGGACATTTCTTTACTCCGCAGCAGCTGCTGAAGCGGTTGTACTGCGTCATGTGATCCGTTCAAACTCGTTCTTCTCTCGGGGCCCGGGTGTGAAAGAAGCGAGAGGAGAGCAACAGACACATGTTGTCTCTGGCTCTCTGGCGGCGGTGCGAGCGTCAGCGTTGTCACCGGCGGGGAGAAATATGTAGGACGAGTCTTCACACGCCGAGCCCATTCCAACAACCCACCGTGTCTGTCTTTACCTCCTCGCCACGGCCTTGAGTAACACAAGAGATGGAGGACACACGGGTCGGCTGAAGGCATGTGGCTCGATGATGGAAACAGTCCAGTGGCGGTTGGTGCTAAACATTTGGGGGGGGGGGCGCAATTTAGCTTGGTGCAGCACACCTCACAGCTGCTTTAGTGTCCACACAGTCACAGAGGTATTAGGAAGGACCTGTAGATTTTATCAGGGCTCGTAGACGGTGGATGATTGACAGTTGAGACGAGGCGTGGTGGTGGGTCTGAACATGATTGACAGCCACAACGATTGATTGTCCCATCACATCAAAAACCAGTAAAACAATACCAATTCACTGCCAGTAAAAGTGGGCGTGTCTGGGGCAGCACAGAACTGCGCCCCCTGGAAAACCTGAAGAAACCAGTCAGACAGCAGCCTCGGGTCACCTGCTCGCCACAAGTCTGAGGCCTTGCATAAGGTTTGGTTTGGCCGGCGCCCCTCACTCAGGAAGTATACGTATTCAGACAGGAAGTATATGTATTCAGACAGGAAGTATATGTATTCAGACAGGAAGTATATGTATTCAGACAGGAAGTATATGTATTCAGACAGGAAGTATATGAAATCAACCAAATGGTCATTCAGGGGTGCTTAGACCCTCCAAATCTCCCTACAGTTTGAACCCTGCTGTGTAATGAGCATGCACTTCTAAAATCTATTAGTGAAATCTCCTGGTAAACTCTACTGGTGTAGACTAGTAAGATCTACTGGTGCAGACTGGTAAGATCTACTGGTACAGACTGGTAAGATCTACTGGTACAGACTTGTAAGCTCTAATGGTGTAGACTGGTAAGCTCTACTGGTGCAGACTGGTAAGATCTAATGGTACAGACTGGTAAGATCTACTGGTACAGACTGGTAAGATCTACTGGTACAGACTGGTAAGCTCTACTAGTGTAGACTGGTAAGCTCTAATGGTGTAGACTGGTAAGCTCTACTGGTGCAGACTGGTAAGATCTACTGGTACAGACTGGTAAGATCTACTGGTACAGACTGGTAAGATCTACTGGTGTAGACTGGTAAGCTCTACTGGTGCAGACTGGTAAGATCTACTGGTACAGACTGGTAAGATCTACTGGTACAGACTGGTAAGCTCTACTGGTGCAGGCTGGTAAGCTCTAATGGTGTAGACTGGTAAGCTCTACTGGTGCAGACAGGTAAACTCTACTGGTGTATACTGGTAAACTCTACTGGTGCAGACTGGTAAACTCTACTGGTGTAGACTGGTAAGATCTAATGTTGCAGACTGGTAAACTCTACTGGTGCAGACTGGTAAACTCTACTGGTGTAGACTGGTAAGATCTAATGTTGCAGACTGGTAAACTCTGCTGGTGCAGACTGGTAAACTCTACTGGTGTAGACTGATAAACTCTAATGGTGCAGACTGGTAAACTCTACTGGTGTAGACTGGTAAGATCTGTTGGTGCAGACTGGTAAACTCTACTGGTGCAGACTGGTAAACTCTACTGGTGTAGACTGGTAAGATCTAATGGTGCAGACTGGTAAGATCTACTGGTGCAGACTGGTAAGATCTAGACTGGTAAACTCTACTGGTGCAGACTGGTAAGATCTAATGGTTTAGACTGGTAAACTCTACTGGTGCAGACTGGTAAACTCTACTGGTGCAGACTGGTAAGATCTACTGGTGCAGACTGGTAAGATCTGCTGGTGCAGATTGGTAAACTCTACTGGTGCAGACTGGTAAACTCTACTGGTGCAGACTGGTAAACTCTACTGGTGTAGAGTGGTAAGATCTACTGATGCAGACTGGTAAGATCTAGACTGGTAAACTCTACTGGTGCAGACTGGTAAGATCTACTGGTGCAGACTGGTAAGCTCTACATGTTGTCTATATGTCTGCACTGATGCCATGCAGAGCAACAGAGAAAACTGCAGCATGTCGGTTTCTTTTCTTGGAGGTCAAAGTGAAGCTGGTGTGACGCGAGAGCGGAGAGACGTGCAGGGGGCTGCTGCTGCTGCTGCTGCGGCGCCGTGGGAACCAACGCCAAGTCAAACAGCCGAGGTATTTTAACGTGGCCACTTGGAAACGCCGGTGAAAAAAAAAAAAAGCTCAGCTTGAGTCGTGCTAGCTGAGTAAACACACACACACACACACAGACACACACACATACACACACACAGCGCATCGCCGGAGGCAACACCCCTCTCTGCAGACACACACCACCTGGTAAACACAACAGCAGGATCCACCGACACATCTGCGGTTCACGTCAGTGTGGCCTCCAACCCCGTGTGATGCAGCTGTGACGGACAGTTGTCGCGGTGACCTTCTGACCCCGTGCACAGCGGGAGGCGACCTTTGTGAAACCGCCCTGCTGGGTCGGCTGTTAAAGTGCCTGCTGCTGCTGCACCGGGATGCGAGCGGCCGGCCGGAGGTAGAGATCTGCTGTCTCCCAGCAGCACATCCCGACAAGACCGAGACGCCATCAGAAGACACACTCTCACGTCCTCTGCAGGTATCACGCCTTTACCCAGAATGCATCTGGGGTGTTCTTCGCCCTTGTGTTCTGTTTGGGTCAAAATGACCCGTTTGAAATGACAGCTGCTAAGCATAAACGGTGTCGCTATTGGTTAAGACCAGTAGTCAGTGAGATCAGGGTGAGACACATTGGGTATTTTCATGAAAACCCAAAGCTGGCTCGGCTCAACGTGACCGGGGGGACAACACGTCCACCGCCGGTCAGTCCATCTTAGTGGTTTCCCGTTTCTCGGCTCCGTTAGAGGAAGCGTTCTACGTGTTAAACGGGTTCAAGTCTCGGCTTAATTTAGAATATGGCCAGTAGTCCGGCAGCAGTTTGCAGGACCGCGGGTCATAAACCCACTGAAGCCGCTGATGTGTCGCGGGTTTGCAGCGACCCGGTCAAGCGTGGAGGGAAAACACCACCGCAGAACACGACTGTCACGCTTCAAGCCCAGCCACTGGCCGGACGGCATGCAGAACCTCGGGCCCTCGGTGCTGATCCAGCAGGTGCGGAGGGGCCCGCTTGCTAACGCTCATCCAGCCGTCTCTCATTGCTGAACACACTGCAGAGGATGTAGTATATGAACGGCACAGGTTAGCACCTGCACACACGGTCTACATGAGCCCCAGCAAACTCCACCCAGATGCCAAACACCACCCGATCAACAGAAAAATGATAATAACAATAATCATAATAATAATGCATGCTATTTGTGGGCTCCTTTCAGAGCACTCAAGGACACCTTACAGAAGACAGTAAAAACCAGCAGCACTGCATCAGACAGCCTAAAGTCAGGACAAAGCAGGGTAGCAGACAATAAGAAGTTAACACAACAGATAATATAAAATCATCATCTGCACACAACTCAGTGCAGCGTGGAGCAGACTGACTATGCCAGGGTGAAAAGGTGGGTTTTGAGACGGGAGGTGAAGGTTGAAAGAGAGTCAGTGTTGTGAAGGTCTTGTGGGAGAGAGGTCCATAGGTGGAGGGCAGAACGACTGAAGGCTCTAGACCCCATGGTGGTCCAGCGGGCTGATGGTGTAGTGAGTTGGAGAGCAGAAGAGGAGGGTGTGCGGAGATGAAGGAGTTCAGAAAGATATGAAGGAGCTAGGTTATTAAGGGCTTAAAGGTGAGGAGCAGGATCTTGAAGTCAGTAGGGTATCTAACAGGGAGCCAGGGGAGCTGCTGCAGAACAGGAGTAATATGATCTATGGAAGGAGTTCTGGTACTGATCCGGGCAGCTGAAGTTCATGAAGACACTCGAGGGGAGGACCAAAGAGGACAGAACTGCAGTAGTCAGTACGGGATGTAACCAGGGTGTGGGTGAGTGTGGCGGTGCTGGTAGGTGGAAGTGACGGGCGGAGACGATCAATATCGTGTAGGTGGAGGTATGCAGACCGAGTGACATTGTGGATGTGAGCTTCAGAAGATAATGTGCGGTCCAGGATGACTGCCTTCACCCTGCAGATCTACAAACCCCCAAAACCAGCATCATTTCCCTGTCAATCAATCAATCAATCAATCAATCAATCAATCAATCAATCAATCAATCAATCAATCAATCACAGGTCCATTAAAAGCTGCAGCTTGTTTTGCAGCTGGTTAAACAGACCAGCAGCAGCGGTTTACTGAGCAGACAGGAGGAGGAGGAGGAGGACTGCTCCGGAGACCGGCAGCAGGGTCGTTTGGGTTCACATCGTTGCCATTTCTTCCGCTCGCGGCGACGCGCCGCGAGCCGTCCACGCTCGAACACAACTCGGGGTACGCGCTCCATGGCCGAGGAGGAGCAGGGAGGAGAAACTCTCATGTCGCCTGCCCGTTACTCGCACACGAATACGCAACAGACGAGATGGTCAGTCGGTCGGTCCGTCACTCAACAAGTCACACGTGCAGCGGCACGAGAAACGAGAAAGAATCAACAAGCCACGCGCCGTAATTCAGCACCGACTGACAACGCGCGCCACCCGACGAGTCCATCCTGTCCACTTCCTCTCTGCTCGCGCACGTTGCCGAGCTGACCGATACCTAGAAAGCCTCTAGAGCCTTTTCTGGAGAACCCCGCAGTCTGACGCCACATGCCGACATACACATCTGCTCTGAAGTAGCGCGCGCGTACAGATGTTCAAAATGAGAACTCCCTCCTCGGTCCTCGTGCGCCGAACTACCACCTCAGCGGATCCTGTGCTCATACTCCGCTTTCTGCCCCGGGCACAGCGATCAATGTCTAACCCAACTACACCTTCAGACTCCATTAATCCCGACTCCATGACGCGTTCTCTCTTGGATCCGGACTATGAATCGTTCGGACTGTCAGAACCGAGTCAACATAACCGCAGGCATTTTAACCGGACTTTGGAGCCAACTTCAAAAACACGGGGAGTGACGAGTTGGGGGGTGTTTGCGTGGGAAACGGGTCGTACCTCTCATCCAGTCCGCCACTTGCTGCGGGGTCCATCTGGTCACAGGCTCCATTTCCACACTGGACTCGGCTGAACCCGCACAGAACACGCTCAGAACCCGCTCAGAGCAGGCTAGTCCATCTGACTTCTCTGTAGACCACCACCACCATCTGAGAGCTGGAAACACGCCGTCCTCTCGCTCTCCCCTCCCTCGCTCTCCTTCTCTCTCTCTCTCCTTCTCTCTCTCGCTCCCTCCTTCTCTCTCTCTCTCTCTCTCGTTCTCCTTTCCTCTGTCTCTTTCTCTCTCTTTCTCCCTACTTCTCTCTCTCCTTCTCTCTCTCTCTCCCCCTCTCGCTCTCCCCTCACCCTCGCTCTCCTTCTCTCTCTCTCTCTCTCTCCTTCTCTGTCTCCCTCTCGCTCGTTCTCCTTCTCTCTCTCTCTCTCCCCCTCTCGCTCTCCCCTCTCCCTCGCTCTCCTTCTCTCCCTACTTCTCTCTCCCTACTTCTCTCTCTCCCCTCTCTCCGGTCTGCGCGCGGGGCGGTGTTGGAGGCGGGGCTAAGATTACCGGTTACCGCCCCCAAACACCCAACAAACTTTATTTACCGTCAGTAGTTTTTTTTAAATATATATAAACTTTATTGAAAACAACATCAAATCAAAAACAATTCAGTTCAGTTTAGTGTCATTAAAAACAAAGTGCAGGCACGTGTTAAAATGAAGTGAGGGCTGTGGCTTCACCACACGCTGCAAGACAGACACACACAAACACAGTACAAGATATACACACATGAAGACCAAACACAGTATAAGATATACACACATGCAGACCACACACAGTATAAGATATACACACATGCAGACCAAACACAGTATAAGATATACACACATGCAGACCAAACACAGTACAAGATATACACACATGCAGACCAAACACAGTACAAGATATACACACATGCAGACCAAACACAGTACAAGATATACACACATGCAGACCAAACACAGTACAAGATATACACACATGCAGACCAAACACAGTACAAGATATACACACATGCAGACCAAACACAGTACAAGATATACACCTTTTTCACAAGGGCCTGGGTGTTTAATGTCCAGGAAAGGTCCTCGCTGATGTGGACTCCAAGGAATTTAGAGCTGGAGACACGCTCCACTTCCACCCCATTGATGTGTATGGGGGAGTGGCTGCAGCTTCCAGACCTCCTGAAGTCCACAATCAGCTCCATCGTCTTCTGCACATTGAGGACAAGATTGTTGGTAGTACGCCATGATGTGCACTGTTGTTGTCATTGTTGGTGATACGGCCAATGACTGTGGTGTAAAGACATACAAAATACAACACCAACAACACAAGAACCAGGCCTACGGGCAAGAAAAGAGTGTCATTCAAAAGCTCAAAACTCAGCACAGAGAAGTTTTGGTCAGACGCTCTAGTCTACAACCGAACTTATTTCACTGCTGATTGTTCTTTCTGTTTTAAGGATGTTTTCTTTGGTATGTTTGATTTTAAGATACAATGTGAAGGAACATACTTTAGGATAAATCTTGTATTTTACCTGCTAAACATTACACCCACAAGAGCAAATTCAATGGTTGTAAACAATTTTCACCTGTTTTTAAAAATGAACTCAATGATGTTTACCTTCAGTAGTTTCTTTTTATTAGTTTTTTTGTTGTCAACCTTCAGTAGTTTTATTTTAGTTTTGGTTTTTGTTTACCTTCAGTAGTTTTGTTTTGGTTTTTGTTTACCTTCAGTAGTTTTTTATTCGTTTTTTTGTTTACCTTCAGTAGTTTTATTTTGGTTTTGTTTACCTTCAGTAGTTTTATTTTGTTTTTTGTTTACCTTCAGTAGTTTTGTTTTGTTTTTTGTTGACCTTCAGTAGTTTTTTCATTAGTTTTTTTTTACCTTCAGTAGTTTTATTTTGGTTTTGTTTACTTTCAGTAGTTTTGTTTTGGTTTTTGTTTACCTTCAGTAGTTTTATTTTATTTTTGTTTACCTAGTTTTATTTTGTTTTTGTTTACCTTCAGTAGTTTTTTATTCGTTTTTTTTGTTTACCTTCAGTAGTTTTATTTTGGTTTTGTTTACTTTCAGTAGTTTTATTTTGGTTTTGTTTACCTTCAGGAGTTTTATTTTGGTTTTGTTTACCTTCAGTAGTTTTATTTTGGTTTTGTTTACCTTCAGTAGTTTTATTTTGTTTTTTGTTTACCTTCAGTAGTTTTATTTTGTTGTTTGTTTACCTTCAGTAGTTTTATTTTGGTTTTGTTTACCTTCAGTAGTTTTGTTTTGTTTTTTGTTTACCTTCAGTAGTTTTTTCATTAGTTTTTTTGTTTACCTTCAGTCGTCTTGTTTTGTTTTTGTTTACCTTCAGTCGTTTTGTTTTGTTTTTGTTTACCTTCAGTTGTTTTTTATTCGTTTTTTGTTTACCCTCAGTAGTTTTATTTTGTTGTTGTTTACCTTCAGTAGTTTTATTTTGTTTTTTGTTGACCTTCAGTAGTTTTATTTTGTTTTTGTTGACCTTCAGTAGTTTTATTTTGGTTTTATTGACCTTCAGTAGTTTTATTTTGGTTTTGTTTACCTTCAGTAGTTTTATTTTGTTTTTTGTTTACCTTCAGTAGTTTTATTTTGGTTTTGTTTACCTTCAGTAGTTTTATTTTGTTTTTTGTTTACCTTCAGTAGTTTTGTTTTGTTTTTTGTTTACCTTCAGTAGTTTTATTTTGGTTTTTGTTTACCTTCAGTAGTTTTATTTTGTTTTTTGTTTACCTTCAGTAGTTTTGTTTTGTTTTTGTTTACCTTCAGTAGTTTTTTATTCGTTTTTTTGTTTACCTTCAGTAGTTTTATTTTGGTTTTGTTTACCTTCAGTAGTTTTATTTTGGTTTTGTTTACCTTCAGTAGTTTTATATTCGTTTTTTTGTTTACCTTCAGTAGTTTTATTTTGGTTTTGTTTACCTTCAGTAGTTTTATTTTTTTCTTTGTTTACCTTCAGTAGTTTTATTTTGGTTTTGTTTACCCTCAGTAGTTTTATTTTGTTTTTTGTTTACCTTCAGTAGTTTTATTTTGGTTTTGTTTACCTTCAGTAGTTTTATTTTGGTTTTGTTTACCGTCAGTGGATTCATTTTGTTTTTTGTTTACCTTCAGTAGTTTTATTTTGTTTTTTGTTGACCTTCAGTAGTTTTATTTTGGTTTTGTTTACCTTCAGTAGGTTCTGGCGAGACGAACTAAAACTGACGTCACCGATTATAAGCGGTTTTACAAAGCGGCTACTTACTCTGTGGAATTTAGCAAACACCCGAAGAACCTCGAGTATCAATCAATCAACCAGCCAGTCAATCAATCGATCAGTCAGCGAATCGACCAGTCAAACAGGCAGTCAATCAATCGATCAGTCAATCTTTATTTACATGGCAGCTGTTCTCAGAACTGTTTCATGAACCCCCTGCGTAATCTCAACACGAACGTTAGCAGTCCCATAATCCCTTGCGCTTCCCCGGCGCATAGCCGTCAGTCCGGCGACCGATCGCTACTATAATTTCATGACTCACAAATCTGAACATAAAATTTCTCTTTTTTATTGAAATAAAATAAGACGTTTGATCCATACGATACTTTATAAAAATAAAGAAAATAAATTAGCCCCCCGTGTTTATTGTGGACATCCTGCGACCCTCCTGGCCCCCTGCTGCGGCCCATGTGTGGGTCCCGAACCAGTTGTTGTTTGTTTCTTTTCAACCCCCCTTTGACGTCACGAACTACAGATAGAGGTCAAGAGGTGATTTTCTACATAGGAGGCGCTGTCACAAACTCTCGATATGCCTGTTTGGCGTCATTAACTGAGAAACCACAAGGAGGTTTTTGTTGAGTACCAAAGGTTGTTGTTCACGAGGGGGAAATATAAGAAAACTTGGGGAAAGAACGGCTCGCGAACCGCCGTCTGCGGTCGGATAACGCGCGTGTGTGCAGTGACCACTTCCTCAAAAAACCCCTCTTCATCACATGAGATCATGTCCAACATGTCTTACTGTCTGTTTACACCTTCCTCTCAGAATACCGTCTAAACCTGCACAGTTCGGGCTGAACCAGCTCCACCTCGTCCGTTCGGGATTCGATCCGGGGTGTACCGCACCACAAGGTGACGTCACTAACCGCTCTGCTAAAGGGTCAGACCCGTTAGCTAGCTAGGGGGCTAACGGGTCTTATTAGTAGTTTACAAGGGTAAAGAATAAAAACAGAAGGGTTTACCTGAGATGAAAGCACCACTAAAAAGACGTGTTTTAATCAACGTGTCTGCTGTCACTTTAGATGGCATGATTATGTCGTCTTATGACGACTCCCCCAGCAACATGTTCACACAAAAAGGTAACTCAGAAAACATCAAAATACTTTTTACTCAGAAATTAACCGAGGAATATTTACCGGTTAATGTGTCAGACTATGGAAGGGAAACCTCCAAAACAGGCTGGGGATGAACTGCTGGTCAGTTCACCAAACCAGTCCCTATTTCTGGAAAGGTCGCGCTCCTTCCTGTCACGTTTATGTGACCGGTTATTTTCTTGCCCGGTGCGGGATTCGATACGAGGTGTACTGCACCACAAGGCGACGTCACTAACCGCTCGGCTAAAGGGTCAGACCCGTTAGCTAGGGGGCTAACGGGTCTTATTAGTAGTTTACATTTATAAGGGTTTGATTTTTGGTGTCTTGTTTTTCTTTTAGTTGGAAATAACACCCAGACCTCTTCCCACAGAAACACCTCTCAGAGAAGACAACCTTGGAACTCCCACAGCAGCCCACATGTGACGCGGAACCCCTTCCTTTTGAGTGTGACCTCTGACCCCTTGCTGTCGCTTCCTCGTAAACCTGCTTCCCTTTCAGTGCGTGTGGTTCGTATTTGTGGGTGTTTCTTGGAAAACTACCTCTGATGTGTATTTTTACACGGCTAGGTTGATGTATTTGTGATTTACTTGGATCGTTTCTATTCAGAAGCCCGCTGGGAGAGATGAAGCTCGAGCTGACCCGAAACACGTCATTCAGAGTCCCACGTGTCACCCTCGGTTTTAAAATGCGTTTTAAAATGGCGATCGGTTCACAAGTGGACAGGTGTAAACACAAGTGTAAACGACGGCCAAGACGTTTTGTGAACCGGTGACTCAAACCACTTGCCGAGGTGGTCTGGGACGCATGAGACCACATGTTTTTTTTTCTTCTCACTTTATTGATGCTTCAAATACGTTCAAACAGGGCAAAATAGAGACACCACAAAAACAATAGATTGAAGATTAAAAAAACAAAAAAAAAACAAATAAAGACACAAAAGAGAAAAGCAAATTATGAAAAAATAAATAAAAATAACAGAAAATAAATAAATAAATAAAGGCGAGATGATATTTTATGTAAACAGTTTCAGAGATTTGCAAATGTTGATAGTTTTTTAAAGCCTTTGTGTTTTTTGAAGTAGAGATTGTCCTTATATGTTGTTCAGCTTCTTTTTTTAAGTGCAAAGAGTTGAGGCTTTCTGCTGGAGAATTTACATTTATGTATATGAAACTTGGCTAAAAATGAAAGCGTATTTATAAAAACGAATGCATCGCCATCTTTGTGATGAAAATTATGAAACCCAAAAATAAAAATTCTTATAGTAAAGGTGAAAATCAGAAAAGACAAAATCAGCGATAAACTTGCGGAAGTCTCTCCAGAATTTATAAGTGAACTGACATGACCAGAATAAGTGGACACGTGTTTCAGGAGGCGTTTGGCAAAAAGAACATTCAAGATCTGTATCATTTTTAAACTTTGATAAATGTTGTTTTGCGGGGTAGAATTTGTGTAGCAATTTAAATGAAATCTCTTTGACTTTGTTTGTTAAAAAAAATCTTTGTGGTAACGACCAAACTTTCTTCCATTCAACATCATTCACAAAGTTGTTCCAAAAAAATCATGAGACCACATATCCTGACGCGTCCCCGACGAGGACGTAACCGGAAATCACGTCATCGATGCAGGACGTGGCGGTTGTTTAGGTAACAGCGCGACAGGAGAGTGTAGGTGGTTGGAGTACAACTGAAACGAGACGCCTAACCTCCATTTGGGCAGGAGAATCAGTCCTGCTGGTCTCAACAGCTGGAATAGTCCGTACATGTATATTAGTGCTTGAAACACCTTCAGACATTAGCTGTCGTTTTCACAGCTAGTCGGCAAATCTGGCGCTTGACCGGGGCCCCTTTGACCTTGTAGCGGAAGTGACGTCGACGGTAACGGACCCTTCTTCGGCGTAACTAAATTTGATCACAAGAGGAGAGGCATCTGGCTGCAGACAAGATGGCGGACCTCCGCAGGGGGCACCTCCGCAGTTGACAGGACCGTCACGTGACCTCCGCGGTTGCCAGAAAACCGGACGTTGGTCTTCTTCGTGTTGTTTTTAAGATTGCGACCCGCCATAAAGCGGAAAGAAGAAGTAGAAGATACTGCGCCCGCGGTAATAAGATACTTTAAACGGTTAGTTGTCTTTTCTGTGCCTCTTGCGCATGCTCCTGTCCACCGCGGAGGTCACGTGACGGTCCTGTCAACTGCGGAGGTCCGCCATTTTGTCTGCGGGGACTTGTGTCGCTGTCCACTTGTGATCCCATCGCCCCAAAGCGCATTTTTTAAACCCAGGTGTAGACAGGGCGTTATTGGGAAGCGGAGGGTGAAACTCTGTGAAGAAAACTAGAAATGTGAAATGAAAAGCTGAACCGTTAACCCGCACCAGCCCTTCACAGCAGCCGTTCACACGGACGGCCCCCGAAAACCCGTCTCTTGTCCTCTAATTACGTCGTTCACACCCGGTTTATGATATATGGCGGGGCGTCGCCTTTTTAAACCGTTTTAGGTTTCAGAAACGTTTCCCATGGGAAGGAACGAGTGAATCGACGGCAGCAAAAGTCAAAGGAAAGTCTTCGCCAGTTGGAAAAAGAAAGTCTATGGGACGTACATGTCCCAGTGGCTCTAAAGTCACGCAGCGGCACAGATAGCACAGTTTCCTGTCGGCCATGTTGGCTTCCCGCCAAGGCGGAGGCCGGAAGTCAAGTGGTCCGTCTGCCGCCATCGCGCTACGTCATGACTGTGGGACTCCTCCCCCAGACTCCCGTCTGAACTGATGCCGAATGATCGTGGTGTTCTTAGACGTGACAGTCACTGAACTTTTATTTAAAGAGTAAACCGTGTTCCGCTCCCACGAGTTTGCTACCATTGGAAAAAAAAAATTAAGTGTGTTAATGAGTCAACATGGAAAAAACGGACTATTGTCAGGGCTGGCTCAGTAACACGGCGAAATCAAACGAAACCGTGCAGCCGGGAACCGCCGCAACCGGGACGCGAACCCACACAGTCAAAACCTGAGTGTTAATTTAACTCTGAGGGTGTACAAATGGATCCTTGTGGGTCCATTTTTACACTCACAGTTAAATGCACCAACACGTGGCTTTCCACCTTCACACGGTAGCAAACTCACCAAAGTGGTCCAGGGTTTAGTGGGTTTTGAAAGACAGACAGAAGTAGACCCGCTCACAGCTGGGAGATTAATGTAAAAACAATAACAGTGAGGAAGAGAGCTTTCGACTCTTGACAACAGAGACACACGTTAAAACTTAGTTGTTCATTTAGCACTTCATTACACCGACCTGTTGTGCTAAAACAGAGAAGCAGCAGTAGTGCTGGTACCTGAGGACCTGATTGAGAACCATTTATGTAGGCTTCATCCTGCCCCAAACATTGGCTCGATATTTACAACATCCGTGTCATCATATTTCACTCTGGGTTTGGGTTTGTGTGGCGGATCAGTTCATGTATTATTACGCTGGCGTCTCCTCACTGTTTAAAACGTTGAAGCCATTGTTAAAGACAGAGCGCCATCTACTGACGAATACGGGTAACTACAATTCTTTACTTTTCTTTTTTATTTTCCATACTACATTTCTTAACCGGATTTGGGTGGTTAGCGCGGTCGCCTCACAGCAACTGGGTTCGAGCCCCGGGGTAGTCTAACCTTGGGGGTCATCCCGGGTCGTGCTCTGTGTGGAGTTTGCATGTTCTGCATGGGTTTCTTCCGGGTGCTCCGGTTTCCTCCCACAGTCCAAAGACATGTAGGTCAGGTGACTCGGCCGTACTACATTGTCCCTAGGTATGAATGTGTGTGTGTGTGTGTGTGTGTGTGTGTGTGTGGGCCCTGCGTGACGGCCTGGCGGCCTGTCCAGGGTGTCTCCCCACCTGCCGCCCAATGACTGTTGGGATAGGCTCCAGCATCCCCGCCACCCTGAGAGCAGGGTAAGCGGTTTGGTAGATGGATGGATAGCAGATGACTGTCAGGAGACCATATCACTGTATAACTGATAGTATCACAATATGACTCAGCTACTGCTTCTCCAGCCTTCGTCAATCCATCCCGGGAGAAGAGGTAGGTGAGGAGGGGGCATGCACCCACCCGGCTTAGGTAGAGGCCCTTCAGAGCCCCTCTCCCCCTCCATCTTCCTGTCAAATCCTCTCTGGACCTCTAACCTGATGTGTTAATGTTTCCCCGTCCTCCATGTAGAGTATGTGTACCTCCATCTGTCTATCTACCCATCTGTCTATTCAGCCATCCAATTATCTATCAGTCTGTCCATCTATCTGTCCATCCATCCATCTATCTGTCTGTCTATAACTCCCTATATGACTGCCAGTTAAATCATATTGCTCTACTGGAAGAGGAAAAACACAATTTCCAAACGTTTGACGAATTCCTCCTTCACTTTCTACCTCCCTACCGAAATGATTTTTTTACTTTGCAGACCTATAAATGATCCGGTCTATTCTCCACCCCGCATATCAAGCGTTAAAACATTAATAGCTGACACAAGTGACTCGTGTTTTCTGGCGTCTCTTAACACGCCAGTCTGTCCAGAAAAGACGCCGGCCTCCTCCCAGTTTCCCCGCTGGCTCTGCAGCGTCTGCAGCAGGATAACAGACAGCTTGATGCAGCTCCACTGAATGTATGCAGAGGATGTGTGAGCACATTCGCTCTGATTAAACCCAGTTTCAGCACTGAGTTTTGTACGTCAGTGTTGCGTTTTATAATTCAATGCAATCCTCTTCTTCTCCGACGGAACATTCAGCCGCCAGGTCAAACGGCTGGGCGCCAGGAGGTACTTCCGCCTTATCAGCTCTGCAGAACGGCACGGCCATTAAAGCCAGCCTCCAGACGTCAGGATTCCTGAGAGTGGGGGGGTCGAACCATGGAAACGCCGGTTAATATTTACCCCCGGCCCTCTATAGCACCGCTACAGGGCAATGGGTGCTGATAAAGGTGCTTGAGGTGGGAACACGATATATTATTAGACAAACAGCGCAGGAAGTGGGCCGAGGACAGACTGTCTAGGGTCGGACTACTGTGGCGAGCGTGTCGGGACGTTCCTCTGAACAGGCCGGAAAGTTCTCCCGTGTTTCTGCAAAGCTCGTGGTTATTCAAGATTTCTGGGAGAGAAAAACCAGCGAAGATGATAAGCCCCTGTAATACACCGGGTTTTCTGTTCTGCCGTGTTGTGCGGTTGTCTAACCGGGGGGGGGGGTTAACAGGTGAATGTACCGACCCTTCCTGGCAGGACAGACGGCCAGCAGCGCCCGAGCAGCTGACTGAGAGCTGCGGCCTTCACCCCCCCCCCCCTGTACGTCTGGAATGGACATTTTCATTCCCTTTGCTCCATTTGCTCTCTGAGCTTGCTTGAACACAAATCTGAAGAAACGCTCAAAATTGATGAAACTTGGGGCGTCCGGGCGGCACGGCGGTCTATTCTGTTACCGACAACATGGGGATCGCCGGTTCGAATCCCCGTGTTACCTCCGGCTTGGTCGCTTGGATGTGGGTACGTGTCCTGGTCGCTGCACTAGCTCCGCCTCTGGTCGGTCGGGGGCGCCGGGACCGGGGGGAATAGCGTGATCCTCCCACGCGCTACGCCCCCCTGGTGAAACTCCTCACTGTCAGGTGAAACTCCTCACTGTCGGGTGAAACTCCTCACTGTCAGGTGAAACTCCTCACTGTCGGGTGAAACTCCTCACTGTCAGGTGAAACTCCTCACTGTCAGGTGAAACTCCTCACTGTCAGGTGAAAAGAAGCGGCTGGCGACTCCACATGTATGGGAGGAGACATGTGGTAGTCTGCAGCCCTCCTCGGGTCGACAGAGGGGGTGGAGCAGCGACCGGCTCGGAAGAGTGGGGTAATTGGCCAAGCGCAATTGGGGTGAAAAAGGGAGTGGGGGTGGTTGATGAGACTTTGTGGTGGAAAAGTGGGTTTGTCTTGGTCACAAGGGAATAGAGTGTTCTAGAGATTGTAGAAATTAGGTATGTCTGATCTCCGCACAAGCTGACGACCAGAGGTGTCCCCGTACATACGCTGTGGGAATCTAACTGCTCTGTGAAAAACACGTAACGGACACATCATAGCCGAGTCCCCTCGTTCAGAAGGCCCAGTTTGTTCATGAGCAAAAACACGAAAAGTTCATGTAATTCAAAAAAAGTCGAGTGCGTCCTGTTCGATGCCCGTCCCCAGTTAAACGTCCACTACTTTAAACCCATCGGGACAAATTCTGTGGGGTTCTTTTCTCATGTTAGATCTAGTCATTAGGCTAAAACTGATTAAAGTGGAGGAGTTCGGTCGTGTACTGTGTAGTGTGCAGTCCTCTGACTTCACCTTCTGACTTCACCGTCTGACTTCACCGGTTGACGAACCCTCACACACACACAGGAGCACTACTTAGTCGAGTCATTTGGTGTATGTTTGGGTTGGAATGTGAACCTGCTCACACATGACTGGTGCTCACTGCCGTAGACACCTGAACAATACTCTGATATGAACAATACTCCGATATGTACACATTATGTATACACGTTTCTTTACGGCCATGTTCCGCTACACCTGTGGGCGTGAGCAGTGTCCAATCGGACTGGGTTGGTGACCCTGACCGGTGACCACATAAAGGGCTCTTCCGCTCAGCGTCTCGTGAGCGTCACCGTTGGTCACTGATTGGCTCTTCCGCTGAAATATCACGTCCACTACGCTGCATCCCGTAGCTCTGTTCTTTAACCCATAACCGGGGTAACCTTGACTCATTATCAGGGCGTGTCCACATGCCGGTGGGCCATGATAATGAGCCTACGGGGGGTTACTCCTCCTACTCCACCCTTAGCCTTTGGCTAAAAAGCCTCATCCGGCAAGGTAGCGGTGTACCGGTTACTTGATAGGGCGCCGGGGATTTGGCCATAGTCAGAGCCCCGCTGGTGGAAACCTCGTCTGAACCTCGAGAAGGTGGGCTTGACTGGTCTGGGAGAAGCTTTATATTGCGCTAGGCGGCTTGTGTGTTTTTGACACAAGCCACACCAGACCAGACCAGACCAGACCAAACACATTCGTCCGGGGATACTCGACCTGATGATGATGATGATGATATATACACATTATATTCATACAATGACTAACCTATTGAAATGGTGCTTATTGCAGAATGCGAGTGTTGGAGGTGTGCTGTGTGGAGCGGAGCTGGGCCTGACAGACGGCGGCCAGCATCCAGCTCTGCAGCTCTGCGGCGCTGGCGGCCTTGCAGGTGGAAGCTGCATCTCCTGTCTCTGGGTGTGATCCTCAATCCAAAGGTACCATCACCTTCAGTGATCACTGCCCCCGCCAAACTGGTGGTTTTAACAGGTTCCTGAAGCGGCATGAGGGGAAAGAGAACGGGATCTGACTGCTCTCTTTGAGTTGAAATACATAATTCTCCATCATTAACATGTGAGTTGCAATGACAATAAGAACTGCAATTATAATTATTGACTATGATTATAAGAAGTAGGCATCAGGAGGAGTTACATTGTGTCTTTGTGGATTTAGAGAAAGCATATGACAGGGTGCCGAGAGAGGAGGTGTGGTATTGTATGAGGAAGTCGGGAGTTGCAGAGAAGTATGTAGGAGTGGTGCAGGATATGTATGAGGGAAGTGTGACAGTGGTGAGGTGTGCGGTTGGAATGACAGATGGGTTCAAGGTGCAGGTGGGATTACATCAAGGATCGGCTCTGAGCCCTTTCTTGTTTGCAGTGGTGATGGACAGGTTGACGGACGAGATCAGGCAGGAGACTCTGTGGACTATGATGTTTGCAGATGACGTTGTGATCCGTAGCGAGAGTAGGGTGCAGGTGGAGGAGAGCCTGGAGAGGTGGAGGTATGCACTGGAGAGAAGAGGAATGAAAGTCAGTAGGAGCAAGACAGAATACCTATGCTGAATGAGAGGGAGGACAGTGGAATGGACAGGATGCAAGGAGTGGAGGTGACGAAGGTGGATGAGTTTAAATACTTGGGGTCAACTTTCCAAAGTAACAGGGTGTGCAGGAGAGAGGTGAAGAAGAGCGTGCAGGCAGGGTGGAGTGGGTGGAGAAGAGAGTGCAGGCAGGGTGGAGTGGGTGGAGAAGAGTGTCAGGAGTGATGTGTGACAGAAGGGTACCAGCAAGAGTTAAAGGGAAGGTCTACAAGATGGTTGTGAGACCAGCTATGTTGTATGGTCTGGAGACAGTGGCACTGATGAAAAGACAGGAGGAGGAGCTGGAGGTGGCAGAGATGAAGATGATAAGATTTTCATTGGGAGTGATGAAGAAGGACAGGATTAGGAAGGAGTATATTAGAGGGACAGCTCAGGTTGGACGGTTTGGAGACAAAGCAAGAGAGGCAAGATTGAGATGGTTTGGACATGTGTGGAGGAGAGATGCTGGGTATACTGGGAGAAGGATGCTGAATATGGAGCTGCCAGGGAAGAGGAGAAGAGGAAGGCCAAAGAGGAGGTTTATGGATGTGGTGAGGGAGGACATGCAGGTGGCTGGTGTGACAGAGGAAGATTCCGTTCAATTCAATTCAATTCATTGTCATTAAAACAATGTGCAGGCACATGTTAAAAATGAAATGAGGGCTGTGGCTTCACCAGACAGTGGAAGACAGACACAGACAAACACAGCAAACACAGTATAATATATACACACATGCAGACCAAACACAGTACAAGATATACACACATGCAGACCAAACACAGTATAATATATACACACATGCAGACCAAACACAGTACAAGATATACACACATGCAGACCAAACACAGTATAATATATACACACATGCAGACCAAACACAGTATAAGATATACACACATGCAGACCAAACACAGTACAAGATATACACACATGAAGACCAAAAGCTAAAATAAGTGAAAAGAGAGCTGGAGTACAAAATATTTAAAATATCTACAGACATTCAGTGGGTGGCCAGGTTCAGGTGGGCAACAGCTTGGGGAAAGAAGCTGTTTTTGAGCCTGGTAGTGCGGGCTCTGAGGCTCCTGTAGCGCCCCCCAGAGCACAGGGGGGAGAACAGTCCATGGTTGGGGTGGGTGGGATCTCTGCTGATGCTCAGACCCCTTCGAAGGCAGCGTTTGTGATAAATGTCTTTTATGGCTGGGAGCTGGGTACCGGTGATATGTTGGACCGCCTTGACGACCCACTGCAGAGCTTTCTGGTCTACTGAGGTGCAGATGGTGAGAATTTTGGGGGGTAGACGGGTGCTCCTCAGCCTCCTCAGGAAATGCAGGCATTGTTGGGCCTTTTTCACAAGGGCCTGGGTGTTTAATGTCCAGGAAAGTTCCTCGCTGATGTGGACTCCAAGGAATTTAAAGCTGGAGACACGCTCCACTTCCACCCCATTGATGTGTATGGGGGAGTGGCTGCAGCTTCTAGACCTCCTGAAGTCCACAATCAGCTCCTTTGTCTTCTGCACATTGAGAACAAGATCTTTGGTAGTGCACCATGATGTGAGGTGCTGAATCTCATCCCTGTAGGCCGTCTCATCATGGTTGGTGATACGGCCGATGACGTCCGCAAACTTAACTGTTACATTTGAAGGGCGAGTTTGAAGATGCAGAGGGCAGGAAGAGATGGAAACAGACGATCCGCTGTGGCGACCCATAACAGGAGCAGCCGAAAGAAGAAGAAGAAGAAGAAGAAGAAGTAGACGTGCACTGATACTAGTATTAGATATGGGGCTGATACCAGGCTAAAATGGAGTATCAGTATCAGAGATTTTGTCTAAGACGCAAATCTGATACCAAGCGCCAGGAGTGACGTGACATAGAAAAAGCAGAAGGGTTTGGTGTACTCAGCTTTTGGCACATGGAAGCCTGCATTTCTTCAGCGGTGATTTCCATCTCAATTATATTTCGCCCGCTGGCCCCAAACTTATGGTCTAAGTCTGTACTGTTCAGTAAAAGCATGGGGTCGGATCAATACTCAGCATGGGCTGAATCGGTATCAGCAGTGGAAAAAGGGATGCTGGTGCCTGACTAATGAGAAGTGGTGCTGCTTTACCTTTTCGATACCGTGAAGCTAAGTTACACAACGGAGGATGTAGCGTGTGCTGGTCTCACTATCGTTGTCTCGTTTGCATGGTTCAGTCCAGACCGCGCAACAAGTGTCCTATTTGGGACAATAATGTGGTCGATCGCCTGTATGGCAGATGAGAGCTTATCTATGTCGTTTTGAAAAATAAACTTTGAAAGGCTGCCGTGTTGAGAGGGCCCATGACGCGGCTTTGATAAAACGAGATGTTCTTGCAGGAATCTGAACAGGTTAAACTGTGTCCAAACCCCCCATGTTATTCAGACTTCCGTTGGAAAACCGCCTCAGGTTCACTTCACTTCAGCGAGTCTAGACTTTTCCTCTGAATTATGAGGCATTAGATGTCTTTTCTAGACAAAACCTCACTATGCCGCTTCACTCAGACTGCTCCTGCTGTTGCCATGGTGGCAGAACAACAACACGTGTCTATGCGGAAGTAGACACATTCACTTCTTTGTTGGTCAGACAACACTCCATGTAATACTCTCACACAAATTTGGGGGATTTTCTGTTGCTTCTCTTCCTTCTGTTTACTCTTTCTCGCCTCCTCGTTGTCGCCGTACACTAGCTGGGCGTCTCTCGGCCGAAACCAGGTGGGTTTCCAGCAGTGAGTGACACGGGTGCGTTTGGACGGCCATCCTTCTTTCACCACACAAGACTTCTGCTCCATCACACCGGCTTCAAGACTCAACACAGGTCTCCATCACAATGGCTTTAAGACTCAACACAGTTCTCCATCACACCGGCTTCAAGACTCAACACAGTTCTCCATCACAACGGCTTTAAGACTCAACACAGTTCTCCATCAAACCGGCTTTCAGACTCAACACAGTTCTCCATCACACCGGCTTTAAGACTCAACACAGGTCTCCATCACACTGGCTTTAAGACTTAACACAGGTCTCCATCGCGCCACCTTTAAGACTCAACACAGTTCTCCATCACACCGGCTTTAAGACTCAACACAGTTCTCCATCACACCGGCTTTAAGACTCAACACAGTTCTCCATCAAACCGGCTTTCAGACTCAACACAGTTCTCCATCACACCGGCTTTAAGACTCAACACAGTTCTCCATCACACCGGCTTTAAGACTCAACACAGTTCTCCATCACACCGGCTTTAAGACTCAACACAGGTCTCCATCACACCGGCTTTCAGACTCAACACAGGTCTCCATCACGCCGGCTTTAAGACTCAACACAGTTCTCCATCCCGCCGGCTTCAAGACTCAACACAGTTCTCCATCACACCAGCTTTAAGACTCAACACAGTTCTCCATCACACCGGCTTTAAGACTTAACACAGGTCTCCATCACGCCGGCTTCAAGACTCTACATAGTTCTCCATCACACCAGCTTTAAGACTTAACACAGTTCTCCATCACACCGGCTTCAAGACTCAACACAGTTCTCCATCACACCGGCTTTAAGACTTAACACAGGTCTCCATCACGCCGGCTTTAAGACTTAACACAGGTCTCCATCACGCCGGCTTTAAGACTCAACACAGTTCTCCATCACACCAGCTTTAAGACTCAACACAGTTCTCCATCACACCGGCTTTAAGACTCAACACAGTTCTCCATCACACCGGCTTTCAGACTTAACACAGGTCTCCGTCACACCGGCTTTAAGACTCAACACAGGTCTCCATCACACCGGTTTTAAGACTCAACACAGTTCTCCATCACGCCACCTTTAAGACTCAACACAGTTCTCCATCACACCGGCTTTAAGACTCAACACAGTTCTCCATCACACCGGCTTTAAGACTCAACACAGTTCTCCATCACACCGGCTTTAAGACTCAACACAGTTCTCCATCACACCGGCTTTCAGACTCAACACAGTTCTCCATCAAACCGGCTTTCAGACTCAACACAGTTCCCCATCACACCGGCTTTCAGACTCAACACAGTTCCCCATCAAACCGGCTTTCAGACTCAACACAGTTCTCCATCAAACCGGCTTTCAGACTCAACACAGTTCTCCATCGCACCGGCTTTAAGACTTAACACAGGTCTCCATCACGCCGGCTTTAAGACTCAACACAGTTTTCCATCACACCGGCTTCAAGACTTAACACAGGTCTCCATCAAACCGGCTTTCAGACTCAACACAGTTCTCCATCACGCCGGCTTTAAGACTTAACACAGGTCTCCATCACACCGGCTTTAAGACTCAACACAGTTCTCCATCACGCCGGCTTTAAGACTTAACACAGGTCTCCATCACGCCGGCTTTCAGACTCAACACAGTTCTCCATCACGCCGGCTTTAAGACTTAACACAGTTCTCCATCAAACCGGCTTTCAGACTCAACACAGTTCTCCATCACGCCGGCTTTAAGACTTAACACAGGTCTCCATCAAACTGGCTTTAAGACTTAACACAGTTCTCCATCACACCGGCTTTAAGACTCAACACAGTTCTCCATCACGCCGGCTTTAAGACTTAACACAGGTCTCCGTCAAACCGGCTTTAAGACTTAACACAGTTCTCCATCACACCGGCTTTAAGACTCAACACAGTTCTCCATCACACCGGCTTTCAGACTCAACACAGTTCTCCATCACACCGGCTTTCAGACTCAACACAGGTCTCCATCACACCGGCTTTCAGACTCAACACAGTTCTCCATCGCGCCGGCTTCAAGACTCAACACAGAGAGAAACGCGGCTGTTTCTCCGCTAGAAAAACTACACGTTTTCGTGTACGAGCGGGGCCGCGTCACGCGAAGGGGACTCTGGGTAACGTAGTTCGGAACGCCCGCGTGTTCAGACCGGCAGATGGCGTGAGGACTCCGCCTCCCGTCGGGCCCCTGTGCGGCGCTGGGCGGCGGAACGGCGGAGCGCAGCGCCGCGCCGCGGTAACGACACGCGCATGAACCGTGGGCGCTGCTGGCGGATCCGGTCCACGAGCGGAGGGAAGAAAGGAGGAAAAGTTTGGAAAGAAGAAGAAAAGTGAAGTCGGCGAACCCGTTTCCTCTCCGGCTTCGTTGTCGCCGGACGGCAGAGCGACGCGCAGCGGAGCCCGGGGAGCCGCACGGACGGCGGAGCTTCGTAACGCGTCCATCATCGGAATATCGACGCGTTCTTCCCCCCGCGTAGACGCGGAAAGCCGCCCTTTTGAACGAGGTAACGGGGCTTTTAAAAGTCGCACGACTCCCCGGGGAGCACGCAGGCCGAGAGCGCTACAGCAGCCGGGCCAGCCGCGCTCCCCCGTAGCGTACAGCGGAAACCTCGTTTCGCCTGAGAACATCGTCTCTTTTTGTCCCGTTACCGCGTTGAGCGGAAATCCAGATGTGCACCGGACTACTTCCAGATGTGCAAGTAAAAAGAGCAAGCTATGCTAAAAACAACCAAAAAACAACAACTTTATAATAGACGTTATTATTATTAGCGAGGTTTTACTGTTACGGGTGTTGATTGGCGGTGTGTCTAGAATCGGGGTTACAGTCCAGATGTTATTCGGGGGTGGGGAGTGGGGGGGTGTACTGGGTCAGAACACGCCGCCGGCTGTGGAGCATCCCGACTGCTGGGCGATCGATGATCCGGCCAATAGATCCGCGCGTCTGACTTTACCTCCGCCCGGTTCGACCTTTTCATGCGGGATTTCGCCCGTGACCTGTCGAAACGAGCGCGCTAGCGAGCTCTTTTAATGCCTCTCGTGTGTTTCCATCAACAGATGCTGTCAGTCAAAACCGGGCAAAGGTGACGATCAACTGCACCGCCTGGTCCCGGTTGTAAAAGACGCGGTCGGCCCCCCCTTGCATAGGAGATCCGCAGGAGCCCCCGTGCGGCGCGCTGTGTGCTTCGGACTCGCTTTGGTCCCTCGGCTTTGGCCGCCGCATCACACCTCCCCGGCCATGACGGGATGAGAGGGAGTCGACCTGCCTTTTTAAATGCCGCGGAAATGAGAGGAACCCAAACGCTGGGGCGCGCGCGCTGACGCAACTCCGCAGCCGCGTCCGCTGGGTGACACATCTGGATAATAAGCGACTTTTACCTCGACTTGCCAACGAGACGCAGAAGCCCGCAGCCAATGTCCGCCGGCAGCAGCTCGTCTCCTCCGGCGGTACCGCGACCTCTGCCCCCGCCTCACCATACAGGTCCGCCGACGCCCTCGCCGTCCCCCAGCCCTCCGGCCACGCTCCACAGCCGGCTGTCCAATGGAAGCCAGACCGCCCCGAGCCCGACCAACTCCAGGGGCTCCGTGCACGGCGTCTCCTTCCTGCTCCAGATCGGACTCACCAGGGAAACGGTCACCCTGGACCCGGGCGACCTCTCGCTGTCCGCCGTCAAAGAGCTCGTTTGCTCCATCGTGGATCAGAAGGTAACCACACGGGTGCTTGATGTGACTTTATGTGTGAGACTAGTGTAGACTACTAACGGGTCTGACCCTTTAGCCGAGCGGTTAGAGACGTCGCCCTGCGGCGCACTACACCCCGTATCGAATCCCGCACCGGGCAAGAAAATAACCGGTTACTACGGCAGTTTTGTGTATTTGCCCCGAGATACAACCGGAGCTGGCCAGTGTCTGCATATAATCCGGACAGGTCGGGGAAAGTCTAGATGTGATGTGGGATTGTGGTTCTGGCAGTTTTGCGTTTTATATCGAGACGCACCGATCGATTGGCCGGCGACGGGAGTCGGCCGATTTTCAGCTTGATCGGCCGTGACCGGTGACGATCCGATTCTGTAGCGGTCAAGTTTACATTGTTACAAGTTTACACAGCAGCACAGACGGTAACGTCACGGACACCCGCGCATGCGCACACCCCCGCTCAAACGTGTCAAAAACCATCATGTACTCTGGGAAAGTGAAACACGTTAGATATAGTGGATTACACTGCACTTCATTTTCGTTCGTTCATCCGTTCATCACCAGCCGCTTCTCCGGGGGGGGGGGGGGTCGGGTCCTGGTGGCAGCAAGCTAAGTAGGGCACTCCAGACGTCCCTCTCCCCAGCAACGCCCTCCAGCTCCTCCTGGGGGATCCCAAGGTGTTCCCAGGCCAGATTGGACATGTAGTCCCTCCAGCGCAGTGTTTCTCAACCCAGTCCTCAAGGACCCCCTACCCTGCATATTTTCTCTGCAACCCTGAATAGGGACCTGTTTGTAGTTATTCAACCAATCAGCAATGAATTTTGTCAGATGTTGCACACCTTGCATAATTAAGTGCAGCGAGATGATTGGTCGAGTAAGTACAAGCAGGGCTACCTATGCAGGGTTACAATGGAAATCTGCAGGATAGGGGTTTCCTTGAGGACTGGGTTGAGAAACACTGCTCTAGCGAGTTCTGGGTCTACCCCGGGGTCTCCCACCAGTTGGCCGTGCCCGGTAAACCTCCAAAAGAAGGCGCCCAGGAGGCATCCTGATCCGATGCCCGAACCACCTCAGCTGGCTCCTTTCAACACGAAGGAGCGGCGGCTCTAGTCCGAGCTCCCTCCGGATGTCCGAGCTCCTCCCCCTATCTCTAAGGCTGAGGCCAGACTCCCTACGGAGGAAACTCATTTCAGCCGCTTGTATCTGCCATCTCACCCTTTCGGTCACTACCCAAAGCTCATGACCATAGGTGAGGGCTGGAGCAAAGATTGACTGGTACATTGAGTTCATTTTCGTTTTTTTTTAAAATTTTATTTGTACAAATAAGAAAAGCTCTGTCCAGTAACCTGGAGCACCTTATTTTTTTTTTTAGATTTGTTTGAGAGTGCGACAAAGTCCTGTAACCTGGTGCAGTTTTGGATACAATGCAGTGGTGGCTGCTGCTAAAAAATGTTTGGGGGGGGGCGCAATTTACCTTGGCGCAGCACCCCTGACAGCTGCTTTAATGTCCACACAGTCACAGAGTTATCAAGAAGGACGATGCAGCCTATAGATTTTATCAGGGCTCGTAGATGGTGGACGATTGACAGTCGAGATGAGGCGTCATGGTGGATGTGAACATGATTGACAGCCACGAGAATTGTCCAATCACATTAGATCAATAAACATTAAAACAATACCAACTCACTGCCAATAAAAGTGGGAGTGTCTGTGCGCCCCATGAGAAATCTGAAGAAACCAATCAGACAGCAGCCTCGGGTCGCCTGCTCGCCACAAGTTCGAGGGCTTACGTAAGGTATGGTTTGGCCGGCGCCCCTCACCCAGGAAGTATATGTATTCAGACAGGAAGTGTATGTATTCAGACAGGAAGTACATGTATTCAGTCAGAAAGTACATGTATTCAGACAGGAAGTATATGTATTCAGACAGGAAGTTACATGTATTCAGACAGGAAGTACATGTATTCAGACAGGAAGTATATGTATTCAGACAGGAAGTACATGTATTCAGACAGGAAGTGTATATATTCAGACAGGAAGTACATGTATTCAGACAGGAAGTACATGTATTCAGACAGAAACCAACCAAACACCGTTTGAACCAATATTTGATGCTGCTGACAGGCCCCTTACTGGCCAGCCGCCACTGATAAAATGTAAAAGTTATTTAATAGTCAATCAGAATCAATCAGAATCAGAACACTTTAATTTTCCCCCTAGGGGAAATTGGGTAAACTTGGGTCAACGTGTTATTATGAACGCACAATTGAAATTTCCATTAAAGAAAAGTTACAAAAACGTTTATGCTGTAAATTATAGTTCTTAAAAAAACAAAAACAAAAAAACGAAATCGGCAGGTCAGACTTGAAAAAAATTGGAATTGGAATCGGCCGAGAGAACTGCAGTGGGTGCCTCTCTAATCTTATTCATCACTTTTCCAGCTGCAACAGCCACTCAGCGTGCTTTACAATTAATTAATACATTTTAATAGTGACAACTTACTTGTATAGCACTTTTTGAAATGAAACCAGACAAGGCAAAAATAAGAGTAACCAAATAAGTAAGAGTAAAAATAGAAACAGCATAAATAAATAAAAACAAATATCAAACATTTGTAAAAGCTTTTGTAACCTATTTTTCTGGACTTGGCCTGTTGGTGATTTTAAGTTCCTGTTATAAGCTGTTGCCAGGGTATATGCCTTGAGCTCTTATTTTGAAGGCTGAAGAGAGAGCGGAAGTGCTGTACGCAGTGTTGTTGCTGTGGAGTTCTGTTGGGGGGGAAGAATCCAAATGAAGTGGTCCTCGCGTGAAAGTGGAACCTCCGTATTTGTTATTTTATAGTTTCATACAGTATAGGAGACATCTACAAACCCTCGGTTACATTGGTGGCAGCGGTGGGATCCGGAAGTGTGCAGATCCTCAGGAGTCTCTTCGGAGCGCGGGAATAACAAAGCGCGAGGGCGCGCTTCCGGGAAAGGGTGACGACTGTAAACTACTAATAAGACACGTTAGTCCCCTAGCTAACGGGTCTGACCCTTTAGCCGAGCGGTTAGTGATTTCGCCTTGTGGTGCAGTACACCTTGTATCGAATCCCGCACCGGGCAACAAAGTAACCGGTTACACTGGTGGCAGCGGTGGGATCCGGAAGTGTGCAGATCCTCAGAAGTCTCTTCGGAGCGCGGGAATAACAAAGCGCGAGGGCGCGCTTCCGGGAGAGGGTGACGACTGTAAACTACTAATAAGACACGTTAGTCTCCTAGCTAGCGAGTCTGACCCTTTAGCCGAGCGGTTAGTGATGTCGCCTTGTGGCGCAGTAAACCTCGTATCGAATCCCGCACCGGGCAAGAAAATAACCGGTTACACTTTAATAAAAAGAGAAGTTTTGAGACGATATTTAAAAGAAGCGAGAGACTTATTAGTTCGTCTTAGCTGAACAGGAAGAGGGGTCCATAGTGTGGGGGCTCTAACAGCAAAAACCCTGTCACCCTTTGGAGCAAACCGGGATAACCGACAGGGCTCCACCTGCAGGTCTTAATGGTGGAGAGGGTGGACACCAGGTCCATAAATCACACACGTATCAAGGAGCGAGACCGTTTAAAGCCTTAAAAGTGAGCAATAAAAATGTCAAATCAATTGGAAATGTGACAGGAAGTCAGTGTAGGGAGGCAAGTACGGGAGTGATATGGTCATGCCTCCTTGTTCCTGTAACGGGCCGAGCAGCAGCAGTTTGCACCAACTGCAGATGGTGGAGGGAGCCCTCGCTGGTGCCAGGATAAAGTGCATTACAGTAGTCGAGCCGAGAATAGGTAGAAGCGTGTACAACTTTGTGCAGATCGGCAATTGATAAAATGACCTAATTTTGGAGATTAGCTCGAGCTGCAGAAAGCACGACTGAACAACGCGTTTGATCTGATTATCAAAACCGAGGTTAGCATCAAAGATTACCCCAAGATTCCTAGCAGCCTCCTTAAGACTGCCTGACAGACCACCAAGATTAGTAGCAAACGGGCTGATGGAACAGAAGGACCTCAGACTCATCTGTCACAGCCTCTCGCCCTTGACATCGAAGCGATCGCCCTTGACACCTGCTACACCAGCTGACACCTGCTACGCCAGCTGACACCTGCTGACCCCCCCCCCCCTTCACCCCGGCACGCCAGCTGGCCATCAAGCAATCGCCCTCACCCTTAAAAGGCCTCCACTATGGACCAGTCTTCGATGGAACGTCGCCATTCATGGACTTCTGCCTACCAGTCTACCTGCCACTGAGCCAACTCCTGCTCTACTCCCGAGATCGGTCACTTCAATAGAAGACTTGGTTCTTCCCTTACCTGGTTGTCCCGTCTGCTTTTGGGTTGTTTCCTGACACGTGACATCATCATCGTTAGATTGGAGAAAACGTTCGGACATCCAGGATTTGGCGTCACAGGGGCAAGCTATGAGATTTGCGAGGGCGCCTCACAGTCACCGGCACACGCCGATAGCGGGGTCAACCATGCAAGGTAAAAAAACCCCCCGCTCATCGGGAGCAGAGAGGGGTTAGGTGTCTTGCTCAGGGGCACCTCCATATTTCTGCAAGGAGGAGCCGAGGATCGAACCGGCAACCCCGGGTTGGGGGTGGGGGTACTACTAAAAAAAGAAATGCAGACATCTTTGTTTTACACGGGTGGCGCAGTGGTTAGCGCGGTCGCCTCACAGCAAGTAGGTCCTGGGTTCGAGCCCCGGGGTTGTCCAACCTTGGGGGTCGTCCTCTGTGTGGAGTTTGCATGTTCTCCCCATGTCTGTGTGGGTCCTCCGGGGGCTCCGGTTTCCTCCCACAGTCCAAAGACATGTAGGTCAGGTGACTCGGCCAGACTAAATTGTCCCTAGGTGTGTGTGTGTGTGTGTGTGTCATCCCTGTGTGATGGCCTGGCGGCCTGTCCAGGGTGTCTCCCCGCTTGCCGCCCAATGCCTGCTGGGATAGGCTCCAGCATCCCCACGACCCTGAGAGCAGGATAAGCGGTTGGATAATGGATGGATGGATGGAATGGGAATTAAATGTCGTTCCCTGCTCTTAAAGGCTGCATTACAGTGAAGTGAGACAATTTTCTGAGCTTATTCTGCTGCTTTAGTCAAATACGATACAATACAATGAGTGTCTCTACCTGCCTGGTCATGTGTAAAATACCTTATGTGTAAAGATCTTATTGTAAGCTACTAATAAGACACGTTAGCCCCCTAGCTAGCTAACGGGTCTGACCCTTTAGCCGAGCGGTTAGTGACGTCGCCTTGTGGTGCAGTACACCTCGTATCGAATCCCGCACCGGGCAAGAAAATAACCGGTCACATAGTCATCGACTAAACATACTCCTATTATCAATACTGAAAGTATTCAATGAAAAACACCGTGATATTTGATTTTTTTTTCCAGTATCGTCCGGCTTTATATACCACCCAGAAATAGCTGGAGTATTTGTTGCTGCTGGGCTCCATGATAAGTCAGGTCAGAGAGGCGAACATCTCCGTACGGCGGAATTCAGAGACGGGGTTGAAACCTGACCAGAGTTTTGCTCGACACGCAAGAGTCAAATCCCGGGGCTCCGCCGCAGAAAAGCAACCTAGTCGCTGTGGTTTCGCCGTGTTCCGCCCGGCATCGTCTGCACTGCCAGGAGCCAGCGGGCCGCACCTGCGCGTTGTGCACACACAGCGCCCTCACCACGCACACGCACACGCACGCCGCGTTGCTCTGCAGCCCGAACGAGGTTTTCCTCCGTGCAGGGCATGGCAGCATCCCCCCTGCAGAGCAACCGGTCCCTTCAGCTTCTCTCATCACCTGCTCCGCACGGTACAAAATGGCCGCTTTCAGTTGGGATGATTTCAATGGGGCACTGAAGTGTTGCAGTGTTTTATCCGGCGGTACCTGCTGGGTTCCCACACCGGGCTGACAGACACACATGTCACAGGAATCGGAAAAAGACAGCAAGGTTGGGGAGACCACACGGCAATAGAGATGTGCGCACGCACACGCACAGACACACACACTGACTAATTCACAGAGATGAGAACTGATGGATGACGGGCAGACAGACTGATACATGTTTCAGCGCTACAAAGTTTCGTATCTGCCAGTAAAACAGACTTCACTGCGTCCGGGTGGCGCGGCGGTCTATTCCGTTGCCTACCAACACAGGGATCGCCGGTTCGAATCCCCGTGTTACCTCCGGCTTGGTCGGGCGTCCCTACAGACACAGTTGGCCATGTCTGCGGGTGGGAAGCCGGATGTGGTTGTGTGTCCTGGTCGCTGCACTAGCGCCTCCTCTGGTCGGCCGGGGGGGCCTGACCCCGTGGACGCTCTGGCCGGGACCGGTTACGCCGAGTCCGGGATACGAACCCTCCCGGCCACGTGACGAGCGGGCTGCGAGAGCGGCGGGTTATTCCGCTCGGCCGCCAGAGCGGCAAGAAATCTAGACGGATGCCGGTGGGCAACCCGAAGGGAACAGAAGACGTGACGACCTCTGACCCCCCTCCCCTCCCCTCCCTCCGTGACAGCATTGTGGTGCAGGCTGGAACTTGCTTTCACTTGTCTTAAGGGTACGGTTTTACAGGGGAGGCGGAGGAAAGGCGTGGGGAATATTCTTCCCCAGTCCTGTGGCCGCTGGGTCAGCTCTTTTCACTTCCTCCTTTCTCTCTCTGTGTGAGTGTGAGTGCTGCTTGTGCCCACTGTTCCCTCCTTGTGGTACATCGGAGAGAAGGTCCTTCTCCATAAAGCCTTTGGCTGTGATTTGTCTCCGCTTCACGGCCGAGCGAAGTCTCGTGAATCACTACGGCTCACACGGACATGTGGTGTACCTGCGGTCCCCCCCCCCGCACAAAACCCCATCACTGCAACTCAAGTCAAGTTTTATTCCGGAGGCCTCCGTGGCCACATCGCTTCCTCTTTGTCCTGTAAAGGTAGCATACATTGAAACTAGCTCCACACACACACACACACACACACACACACACACACACACACTGACCTCAGCGTACACAGCCTTGCAGTGTGCAGGTTGGGCCCCAGGACGTCTCCTGTCTCATCATTCTTAACAATTTCCAACATGGCGTCCCTTTCCCCCCCCCCAAGAATGTTCCTCAGGCAGGTGACGGCGTGTAGAGACACGGGCCGACTCCAGACGCTGTCGGGTCAGTGTGTCTGATCCAAACATCGGGTCAGTGTGTCTGATCCAAACCCAGCCGCGACAGCAGCTCCTCGTAATGGGAAGCGATTGAAACTAAACTATCAGCACGGTGGAGGATTTCACTTCCTTTCAACTGGTTTTCTGAAGTTAAAAGTCATCCCAGCTCCTATTAACGGCGTCACCTCTTCTTTATCCACCGCCAGCATCTCACACACGCACACACGCACACACACACACACACACACACACACATACACACACACACACATCAGCTGCTGGGACCATCGCGCCACCAAAATGACCGCCATGGTCACCGTCATCCACCGTCAAAATGACCACCATGTTCACCGTCATCCACCGTCAAAATGACCACCATGTTCACCGTCACCCACCATCAAAATGACCGCCATGGTCACTGTTAACCACCGTCAAAATGACCGCCATGGTCACTGTTAACCACCATCAAAATGACCACTATGGTCACTGTTAACCACCGTCAAAATGACCGTCTTGGTTGCTGTCACCTACCGTCAAAATGACCGCCATAGTCACCGTCATCCACCGTCAAAATGACCACCATGGTCACTGTCACCCACCGTCAAAATGACTGTCTTGGTCACCGTCAAAATTACCACTACGGTCACCGTCACCCACCATCAAAATTACCACCATGGTCACCGTCATCCACCGTCAAAATGACCGCCATGGTCACTGTTAACCACCGTCAAAATGACCACCATGGTCACCGTCATCCACCGTCAAAATGACCGCCATGGTCACCGTCACCCACCATCAAAATGACCACCATGGTCACCGTCACCCACCGTCAAAATGACCACCATGGTCACCGTCATCCACCGTCAAAATGACCACCATGGTCACCGTCACCCATCATCAAAATGACCACCATGGTCACCGTCATCCACCGTCAAAATGACCGTCTTGGTCACCTTCACCCACTGTCAAAATGACCACCACGGTCACCGTCACCCACCGTGGTTTGAGTATTTCTGTAAGTGCTGATCTTCTGGGGTTTCCACTCAGAACAGTCTCTGGAGTTGACTCAGGAAGGTGTGGAAAACAAACAAATAACCCAGTGAGAGGCAGTTCTGCAGACGTTAATGCCTTGTCGAGAGAGGTCAACGGAGAATCGCCAGACTGATTCAAGCTGACAGAAAGGCCGTGGTAACTCAGACAACCCCTCTGTACTATTGCGGTGAGCAGAGAAGCGTCTCAGAATGTCCAACACGTCAAACCTTGGGGCGGATGGGCTACAACAGTAGAGGACCACGTCAGGTTCCACGTCTGTCAGCCGACAACAGAAAGCTGAGGCTGCAGTGGGCACAGGCTCACACAAACTGGACAGCTGAAGACTGGAAAAACATAGCCTGGTCCAATGAATCTTGATTTCTGCTCAGGCGCAAAGATGGTAGGGTCAAAATTTGGCGCCGACAGCTTGAAACCATGGATGCAACCTGCGTTGTCAACAATCCGGGCTGGTGGTGTTGGTGTAATGGTGTGAGGAATGTTTTATTGCCACACTTTGGGCTGCCCGTTGATACCAGTCAATCATCACTTGAACGCTAAAGCCTATCAGAATCAAAATACTTTATTCATCCCCGAGGGGAAATTGGGTAATTTGAGTATTGTTGTGCCTCCCTCCATGGCCACAACCCTCATGGCACCTGACACTGGGCCGGATCCGCCCTCAGTCCGGCAGATCCCCATAGGAATCCCATCCGCCCATAGCAATCACATTTGCTTCTAGACCACCCCGTGCCTCTGGCCAGAGCCGGGCCAGGTACGGCCCAAAGCTGGCATTGGCCCGTTGTGCAAAAAGACAGTTGCTGTGATACACCCGGCCCGGATCTGGCCCAGTTTCATTTTGCTGTCTGGGAATTTACCCATCTTCTCATGGCTACGTCGAGCGTGATAATACACCGTGTGACGAAACAAAAGCCGCCTCAAACTGGTTTCATAAACGTGAGAACGACTTCAGTGTTCTTCAGTGGCCTTCCCGGTCACTGGCTCTGAATCCAGCGGATCACCTTTGGGATGTGGTGGAATATGAGATTCGTAGCATCGACGTGCACCTGACAAATTTACCATGACCAGGAGCGGTCAAAATGACCACGCGTAGTCATTTGTGCATGATCACGCACGTCAGGTCACTATTCACGACGTGTGTTGGTCGCCAACATGTCTGGTTGCAGATGCCACTTCGGACGCACCACGACCGCCACCGAGGCGTTGCAGTATTTACAGGCGTTGGGACAGCCGCCATTTGAAGTGGCTTGAAAAATAGTATTAAAATTGTTAAAATGTTAATTTTGGTGTCAGCTTCTTAACAGACACACTAACATATGTAATGCATTAATATCTCAGCTGGGTATTTGTCTTGACCGGATATATAGAGTCCTACCAGACACCGGCCATCCACGTCGCACCCTGCTACAGTCTGCAGGATTCAGACATGTATGGATTAGATATTCCGTTAAATATGCCGGCAGTGGAAAAGTATTAAAGCAAACGTCTGCTTCTAAATCTTCTGGATTGTATCTTTAATGTCCTTAAATTCAGCTCTCCCATAAGAACCCATGTGTAAAGGTGAATCCAGTAGTGGATCTGTGTCCAGCATTTCCAAAATGAAGCCAGTCAGTAAAATGACATAGCTGAAAAATATGACGGCAAAAACCATGAAAATAAGACCCAGCTTGTAAAAACTCGGAATTATCCTTTAAGACTGAGTCCAGGCTGAGTCCAGGCTGAGTCCAGACTGAGTCCAGACTGAGTCAAGGCTGAGTCCAGGCTGAGTCCAGGCTAAGTCCAGACTGAGTCCAGACTCAGTCCAGACTGAGTCCAGACTGAGTCCAGGCTGAGTCCAGGCTCAGTCCAGGCTGAGTCCAGACTGAGTCCAGACTGAGTCCAGGCTGAGTCCAGACTGAGTCCAGACTGAGTCCAGACTGAGTCCAGGCTGAGTCCAGACTGAGTCCAGGCTGAGTCCAGACTGAGTCCAGGCTGAGTCCAGGCTGAGTCCAGGCTGAGTCCAGGCGGAGTCCAGGCTGAGTCAAGACTGAGTCCAGGCTGAGTCCAGGCTGAGTCCAGACTGAGTCCAGGCTGAGTCCAGACTGAGTCCAGACTGAGTCCAGGCTGAGTCCAGGCTGAGTCCAGGCTGAGTCCAGGCTGAGTCCAGGCTGAGTCCAGGCTGAGTCCAGGCTGAGTCCAGACTGAGTCCAGACTGAGTCCAGACCAGCTCCACATTTTTATGAGCCTCCACTCCGCTGTAAAAGAGGAGACAATAAGATGTTAAAGAAAACAAATAAATAATCTGCCCTTCATTCATCCTACCCCCACCCCACCCCACCCCTCCATCACACCACACACCACCCTGAATCACAGCGTGCTGGTGGTAACCACGGTAACCAAGGCCATGGAAGGGGATGAAAGGCCAGGTGAACAGAGGCTCCAAACATGAACCCCTATCTGACATTTCCTGAGATTTACAAGGACGCACATCTGCTAGTGAATGGGTCTCTCTCTCGCTCCCTCCCCCTCTCTCCCCCCACGTCTCACTTTGTCTCTCTCTGTCTCTCTCCCCACATCGCTCTCTCCCCACATCTCACTCTTTCTCTCTCTCTCTCTCTCTCCACATCTCACTTTGTCTCTTTCTGTCTCTCTCGCTCCCTCTCCCTCTCTCCCCCCACGTCTCACTTTGTCTCTCTCTCTCCCCACATCTCACTTTATCTCTCTCTGTCTCTCTCGCTCCCTCTCCCTCTCTCCCCCCACGTCTCACTTTGTCTCTCTCTCTCCCCACATCTCACTTTATCTCTCTCTGTCTCTCTGTCCACATCTCACTTTATCTCTTTCTCTCTCTCCCTCCACATCTCACTTTGTCTCTTTCTGTCTCTCTGCCCACATCTCACTTTGTCTCTCTCTCTCCCCCCACGTCTCACTTTGTCTCTTTCTGTCTCTCTGTCCACATCTCACTTTGTCTCTCTCTCTCCCCCCACGTCTCACTTTGTCTCTTTCTCTCTCTCCCTCCACATCTCACTTTGTCTCTCTCTCTCCCCCCACGTCTCACTTTGTCTCTTTCTGTCTCTCTGTCCACATCTCACTTTGTCTCGTTCTCTCTCTCTCTCCCCACATCTCTCTCTCTCCCTCCACATCTCACTTTGTCTCCCTCTCTCCCCCCACATCTCACTTTGTCTCTTTCTGTCTCTCTCCCCACATCTCACTTTGTCTCGTTCTCTCTCTCTCTCCCCACATCTCACTTTATCTCTCTCTGTCTTTCTGTCCACATCTCACTTTGTCTCTTTCTGTCGCTCTCCCCACATCTCTCTCTCTCTCCCCCCCACATCTCTCTCTCTCTCTCCACATCTCACTGTCTCTTTATGTCTCACTCTCTCTTTCTCCATGTCTCCCTTTGTCTCTTTCTGTTTCACTTTCTCTCTCTCGCTCTCTCTGTCTCTCCACATCTCACTTCGTCTCTTTATGGCTCGCTCAACACTTCCCCTCCACATCATCTCCCATCTCTCTCGTTCACTCTGTTCCTGTTTGACCTCTTGTGCCTCCATCTGTCTGTCTGCAAACTGCTTGAAAACCGTAAAACGTCCACATGCCGCTGCGTGGGCTTCCTACTGTTCACGTCATTGTCTGGTACGCATTCAGGTGATGCTGAACATATGAAGAACAATGATGAGTGAGGGCTTTCATGTTTGTGATGAACCTGAATGCTTCACGGTAGACAGGATCCAACACATGGAGACGCTGTTAGGATGTCTTCATGTGTACATCCATCCATTATCCGAACCGCTTATTCTACACAGGGCCACGGGGATGCTGGAGCCTATCCCAGCAGTCATTGGGCGGCAGGCGGGGAGACACCCTGGACAGGCTGCCAGGCCATCACAGGGCCCACACACACACACCTAGGGACAATTTAGTACGGCCGAGTCACCTGACCTACATGTCTTTGGACTGTGGGAGGAAACTGGAGCACCCGGAGGAAACCCACGCAGACACGGGGAGAACATGCAAACTCCACACAGAGGACGACCCGGGACGACCCCACGAGGTTGGACTACCTGGGGCTCGAACCCAGGACCTTGTTGCTGTGCGGTGACCGCGCTAACCACTGCGCCACCGTGCCGCCAAAACTACAATCCACACTTGTCATATACACTCAAGTGAAAACTGTTTGTGGAGGAGGCGTCGCCCCTCTTCACCCAGAGCCAACGGGAAGCCTTTTCGGCGGCTTCAACATTTTCCTAATGGCTCTTCTTCTTTGCAGCCCCAAGAGGCTCAGAACCTGGTGTAGAGACTGGCCTTCAAAGCCCCTGCCACCCATTTCAGCCAGCTCACAGTGGGCCTTCCACCCATTCCTCCAACTCAGCTACCAGATCTCCATACTTGGCTCGCTTCCTTTCATATGTACAGTGTCACCAAGAACCCAGCACCAACAGAGAGGTTGAGCCAGCAACTCTGGTCTCAGAAGATAAACTGGACTTATTTCTGAAATAACTGGCCAGCTCCCAGTAACCAGCAGTAAAAACATGTGGTTGCACTGGTCAGCTCCCAGTGACCAACTGTGTAAAACTGGTTTTACTGGTACTTGGGTACACATGATGTGTTCCCAAGTTGAAGTTGCACTCGCTGCTGGGTTGGGCACAGGTGCAGCTAGCACCAACAGCTACACGTTAGCTCAAAGAACTCAACTAAAATTAACGTTATGCAGCCCAGGAAGCTCAGAAACACTTAGTATTAGCTCCTCCATGTGTGATCCAGAGCCACTGATACCCTGTCCGTCACACAGAGATGTGATCTGATTAGACGTACTGGAAGGTTAATGCTAGAACTGATGGCAGGACAGCGGAGTCGCTGCCCATCTTTCACCACAGGTTGAAAACTCACCTCTTCAAGAGCTACCACCCTGTTACTTGTTCTTAGCACTTATTGTTTTCACTCATTTAAAAAAAAAATCTCTTTCTTGTGCTTTTACTTTAGCACTGGTTTTGCTCTTAGATGCTTGTTTAGATGCACTTATGACCTCTGATGACTAGTAGTTCTCCTGATTTCCTACGTTAAATGCACTTATTGTAAGTCGCTTCGGATAAAAGCGTCGGCTAAATGACTGTAATGTAATGTAATGTAATGTAATGTAATGTAATGTAGGACGACCAGGATTTCACTCCTACCTAAAACGACCACGAGCGGTCAAAATGACAGCTGGTTTTAAACTATATTCTGTCAAGATAAATTCCCAGCTGAGATATTAATGCATTGCATATGTTAGCATGTCTGTTATGAAACTAGCTGACACCAAAATTAACATTTTAACAACTTTTAATACTATTTTTCAAACCATTTAAAATGGCTGCTGTCCAACGCCTGTAAATACCGCCAGACATCGGTGGTAGTCATGGTGAGTCTGTAACCAGACACGTTGGACATGGTCGCCCATCAAGTTTAGATTATTTCTGTGCACTGGAGGACGCTAGTGTGTTTCTAGGACAGGGTAACGAACTTCACGAAGGAAATGACGCCACCAACACACGCCATAAATAGTGACGTGACGCACACCATCCCGTGCAAATGGTCATTTTAGGTAGATCCTATCATAACCTTTTTTTTTTTGGTGTGCAGTTGGTCTAAAACTCATTTTGATGCAAATATATAGAACATTAGGGTCATCCAGGGAACGGCAGGTCTGTGTCTTTTTTTTTCACAAAGTTATTAAACTTTTGAAAATCCAATACGGCCTTGGTCGTTCTTTAAGGAAAGCAGGGTTAAAGATGAAATACTTTTATCCTTGAATACAACAGCAAGGGGGGGGGCGGCACGGCGGCGCAGTGGTTATTGTGGTGGCCTCACAGCAAGAAGGTTCTGAGTTCGAGCCCCGGGGTTGTCCAAACTTGGGGGTAATCCCGGGTCGTCCTCTGTGTGGAGTTTGCATGTTCTCCCCATGTCTGTGTGGGTTTCCTCCAGCTGTCCAAAGACATGTAGGTCAGGTGGATCAGCTGTACTACATTGCCCCTAGGTGTCTGTGTGATGGCCTGGCGGCCTGTCCAGAGTGTCTCCCCGCCTGCCGCCCAATGGCTGCTGGGATAGGCTCCAGCATCCCCGCGGCCCTGAGAGCAGGATAAGCGGTTTGGATACTGGATGGATGAAGGGACAACAGCAAGGTGGCAAACATGAGCGGTCCCCAATGTCCCAGGCGGCGATGCCCCCAGGTTGGGCGACACCACTCTCTCCGTAGGAGAACGGTGGTTGTTAATGATGAGAAAAAGAGAACAAATCTCTCTGACCAAGGCACTCAGTGTAATTAAAATGTCTTTATTGGAACTTGGACATATCCCAAAAGGACCTAGAAATGCCCACGTGTAGCGGCTCGGGCCTTCTTCAGGGCCTAGCGGTTGCTAACGCTTTAGGGTGAGGCAGCGATGCTGGGGAAGGGCGCAGTGTTCCGCTGAATAAATGGACGTTAAAGCTTAAAGTGGTCGGCGTCCTCCAGTTCCAGAGGCTTCGGGCTGGGTCGTTCCGAACGGCGGCGAGAGGATTATCCAATCTGCTGCGAAGGACAACCACTCATCCCCCTGCGAAAGTCCTTCTCGTCTTTATTTCAGCGTCCGCTGCAACGTTTTAGTGACGATATTGGAGAGCGGCGGTGATTTTGTAAATGGAGGTGGTTCAGAGTTTACTGACCTGTGAGGGATTAGTTCACGTTCTCTGGAGGCAACAGAAGCTCTGACCTAAAATCTCATAAGCTGCCTTCTTCACACGGGCATTGTGTGTCTCTCTCTCTCACACACACTTTCCCTCTACCTGTTGAGTGTCCTTTCATCAGGACCAGGAAGAGGACTGAGGGTTTTTCATGGCGATCTTATCCCGTCGCTGGCAGTGAAGGAAGCAGGAAGTGGGTCCTGCGTGATGTTTACTCTGCGCCGTGTGATTTGCTCAATCTAATCAGGATGTCTCATGCTGGGGGACCTGATTTGCATCGCGACCTGTATCACTTAATGCTGATAAGGCGGTCATTATATAAAAGCCACGTCAAGTCAGTCTTCTGTAGGGCCTCCGGGTAGTGTGGTGGTCTGCTCCGTTGCCTACCAACACGGGGGTCGCCGGTTCAAATCCCCGTACTACCTCCGGCTTGGCCGGGCGTCCCTACAGACACAATAGGCCGTGTCTGCAGGTGGGGAGCCGGATGTGGTCGCTGCACTAGCGCCCCCTCTGGTCAGTCGGGGCGCCTGTTCGTGGGGGAGGGGGAACTGGGGGGGAATAGCTCCCACGCGCTACGTCCCCCCTGGTGAAACTCCTCACTGTCAGGTGAAACGAAGCGGCTGGTGACTCCACATGTATGGGAGGAGGCATGTGGTAGTCTGCAGCCCTCCCCGGATCGGCAGAGGGGGCGGAGCAGCAGAGACCGGGACGGCTCGGAAGAGTGGGGATCAGCAGAGGGGGTGGAGCAGCAGAGACCGGGACGGCTCAGAAGAGTGGGGTTCAGCAGAGGGGGTGGAGCAGAGACCGGGACGGCTCAGAAGAGTGGGGATCAGCAGAGGGGGTGGAGCAGAGACCGGGATGGCTCAGAAGAGTGGGGTTCAGCAGAGGGGGTGGAGCAGAGACCGGGACGGCTCGGAAGAGTGGGGATCAGCAGAGGGGGTGGAGCAGCGACCGGGACGGCTCGGAAGAGTGGGGTAATTGACCAAGTACAACTGGGGGAGAAAACTCCAAAAATAAAAAAATCAGTCTTCTATTGCACCTTTCACTCAGTTTACCAAAATTATCGTGTCACCGTTTCTTCCCCTTTGACAGTGGAGACAATAGAGGTCATCGGGGGGTCACCATGGCGGAAGAGCGATCGCCAAGTCAGAGGTGGTGACGTTATCTTTTGGCCTCGTTTACACTTGGCATTTTCTGGGGAATTATATGAAGATTTAATCTGGATGGGAGTTATACACCTCGTACGTCAAATATGTCTCCAGCAGCCAGGTAGAAATATGCTGTGACTCTTGCCCATGATAGGTTGTCTTCCTGGATCTAGTCTACATCTCACCTTCTGGGGGGAGAGAGAGGAGGGGTGGGATTTGAACCGATAAATTAACCCTTAGTCCCAGGAAGTTGAACCAGTTCATCTGGGCCAGGGATGGCCAACCCTGATGATAGAGAGGGCCACAACATTTTATCTTCGCTACCAGAGGGTCAGATTGTGACCGTGCACTTCCACCAGTGGGATACTGTCACCCCATCACTCAATTAACCAATTATGGAATTGTATCTGGCTAATTACCCCACTATTCTGAGCCGTCTCGGTCTCTGCTCCTCCCCCTCTGCCGATCCGGGGAGGGCTGCAGTCTACCACGTGCCTCCTCCAATACATGTGGACTCACCAGCCGCTTCTTTTCACCTGACAGTGAGGAGTTTCACCAGGGGGACGTGGCGCCTCTAGTCCCCCCAGTTCCCTCTCCCCCCTGAACAGGCGCCCTGACCAACCGGAGGAGGCGCTAGTGCAGCGACCAGGACACATACCCACATCCGGCTTCCCACCCGCAGACACGGCCAACTGTGTCTGTGGGGACGCCCGACCAAGCCGGAGGCAACACGGGGATTCGAACCGACTCCGTGTTGGTAGGCAACGGGGACGCCACCGTCCACATTCCTGAGTGATGCACCATCATTCGATAATGGTCCAAAAGTTAACATTCGCACTAAGTGCAACGACTAATATTCCTGTTCGTAGTGCACTTCTGCTCTGCCCTCCCTTTCATGACGTTTCAAATAAACATGCATTTGGCTCAAAATGGTAAATGGGCTGCATTTCATATCGTGCTTCTCTAGTCTACCGACCACTCAAAGTGCCCTTTTACAACGTGTGCCTCACATGCAGCCATTCACACACGTTCATACACTGATGAAACCATTGAAACTCACCCTCAGGTGGCTCAGCATACAGTTGTGTCTCCACGAGATACTTGTGGCCTCCTGCTGGCGTGCAACAGACTGAATGCCAGTGTCAGTGTTTGTGCATCCAGTCTGCAGGAGCTGGAACAGAGTTTCATCTGTCAGCCTGTTTCTCTCTCTCTTGACTTGATGTGCTTCGCTGTCGAGAAGCTGCTCTCGCAGATGTAAGGGCCCCCAAAGATGCCGGCCATTGAGAGTGCAGAACCCCTGAGGAGTTGATAGCGGGACTTGGTCTGTCTGCAGCCCTCCCCGGATCGGCAGAGGGGGTGGAGCAGCGACTGGGACGGCTTGGACGAGTGGGGTGATTGGCCAAGTACAGCTGGGGAGAAAAAGGGGGGGGGGATAATAATTGGGGAGTCTAATGGATTCTGAGTGTCTTTTATAGCTAGCTAGAATTTAGTCAACTTGTGATGAATTTGGGATTGCTCTGTTTGCATCAATCAGAGTAGTGTGACGTGATGTTTTAAAATGAGTTGTCCATATAGCACAGCTTTATATAGCTAATTCCTGGTGTTGGGGTTTGTTTTGGTGTTTCCAATGTTGCCAACAGTTGTTTGGGTAACACTTTATTTTAGAGGGTCGGAAATTGCCTAGTAATAAGGTGGTAGTTGTTACAGGTAATTTTACAGCTAACCCTAACCTACCCCTAACCTAACCTAAATTACAAGGCAATTGCAACCTTATTTCTAAGATGTTACGTGATAATTACCACCTTATTACTAGGAAATTACCTAGTAATTTCCGACCCCCTAAAATAAAGTGTAACCGTTGTTGGCATTGATTGCCTCCTCAATTAGCGTCTGTTGCTGTTTATTGTATTGTTGTTTTTTGAGCCTGGGTGTACGTTTGTATAGTTTTAGGGTCTCACAGTAAGGAAAGCATACATCAGCCTTATAGGGGTTTCTGGTTTGATAGCATTCTAAGTTTTGTCCTAATAATTTTACAATGTGCATCAAACCAGTTTTTTGTCGCAGTTTTTTTGGTTGTTCTCGGTCAATTTCAGTTGTGCCTCCTTTGCTGTTTGTCTCAATATATTGTTAATATTGTTTACTGCTAGATTGAGGCTTTCTTTGCGGTAGGAGTTTGCAAAATCCAGAAAGCTATCTAAAAGTGTTTGGATTTGTGGGGTATCAGTTGCTTTCTGGTATTGTTCTGCACAGTTTTGGTCCTGGTTGGTTAATGTCTGATCTTTTGATAAACAGGCTAATTTGGCTGTGATCAGACAGAGGGGTCAGTGGTTTGACAGTAAATGAGCTGAGAGAAGAAGGGTCAAGGTCTGTGATTATATAACCTACAGTACTGTGGCCAAGAGGTGATCAGTAGGTGAATCCACCCAGGCTGTCCCCCCTGTATCCTACCGTTGACAGTGTGCAGACTGAGGCTCTGGCAGAGCTGCAGGAGGCGTCTTCCGCTCTTGTCGATGACCTGGTCACTATTGTTCCTGTGGGGCAGAGGGAAAGTGTGAGAGATATTTTCATTGGACATGTAAATGTCCCCTTGTGGATCTGTGAGGTCAGCAAGTGTTCCTGTGCGTGCGTTTGTGTCCCCACATATGAGCACATTTCCCTGGGCCTGGAAATGGCATGTCTCTGTCTCAAGGGTGGGGAAGATATCCCCTGACAAGTAGGAGGATTCGGGGGTGGGGGTGGGGGGGTATATATTGCACAGGTAAACAAGTCCTTTCTGTTAATAGGGGCTATTTGTTAGTTTTAACCATATTTAATGTTTGTCCATTTTTAGGGAGTCAATTTGATTATGTAGATCAGATATATGTATATCAAATGAGGAATCCTCCGGATTCCCTTCCTCTATTGGTGTTGCTGTGTTTCTGAGATGGTAATATTATTTCCCCGGGTGCTGCAGCTGCCCACTGCTTCTATATACAATAGGATGGGTTAAATGCAGAGAACACATGCGTTGTGACAATACAATTAGTTGTAAGAATACAATAACAAAATAAAGTGGCTTTCTTTCTTTCTATAGCCGTTAGGACAGTGGGTGACAGTGTCAGCTTTACACCACGTCTACTGTAGAATGATGATGTCGACATCTTTAGAGTTTGTTTTGCGTTTCGGGGCTAAATTTTTCAGCCCAAAGGCTGAAGATTTTAGGCCCTGGATATTCCACATGTCTACTGAAAGGGATTTCATTACAAAAGAGGGATGTGCTACTACCACTACTTTCGGCTGCTCCAGCGAGGAGTCGCCACAGTCGATCATCCATTTCCATCACTTCCTGTCCTCTGCATCTTCCTGTGCCACGCCAACCACCTGTCACCACATACTCTTCGGCCCTCCTCTTCTCCTCTCCCCTGGCAGCTCCATATTCAGCATCCTTCTCCAAATATACCCAGCATCTCTCCTCTACACATGTTCAAATCATCTCAATCTTGCCTCTCTTGCTTTGTCTCCAAACCGTCCACCCTGAACTGTCCCTCTAATATACTCGTTCCTAATCCTGTCCTTCTTCATCACTCCCAATGAAAATCTTATCATCTTCAGCTCTGCCACCTCCAGCTCCACCTCCTGTCTTTTCATCAGTGCCACTGGCTCCAAACCATACAATATATAGCTGGTCTCACAACCATCTTGTAAACTTTCCCTTTAACTCTTGCTGGTACCCTTCTGTCACAAATCACTCCTGACACTCTTCTCCACCCACTCCACCCTGCCTGCACTCTTTTCTCCAACTCCCTTCCATACTCCCTGTTACTTTTGAACAGTTGACCCCAAGTATTTAAACTGATCCCCCTTTGTCACCTCTACTCCTTGCCTCCCCACCATTCCACTGTCCTCCCTCTCATTCACACATAGTATTCCGTCTTGCTCTTACTGACTTTCATTCCTCTTCTCTCCAGTGCATACCTCCACCTCTCCAGGCTCTCCTCCACCTGCACCCTACTCTCGCTGCAGATCACAATGTCATCCGCAAACATCATCGTCCATGGAGACTCCTGCCTGATCTCGTCCGTCAACCTGTCCATCACCATTGCAAACAAGGAAGGGCTAAGAGCCGATCCTTGATGTAATCCCATCTCCACCTTGAACCCATCTGTCATTCCTACCACACACCTCACCACTGACACACTTCCCTCATACATATCCTGCACCACTCCTACATACTTCTCTGCAACTCCTGACTTCCTCATGCAATACCACACCTCCTCTCTCAGCACCCTGTCATATGCTTTCTCTAAATCCACAAAGACACCATGTAACTCCTTCTGGCCTTCTCTATACTTCTCCATCAACATTCTCAAAGCAAACATCACATCTGTGGTGCTCTTTCATGGCATGAAACCATACTGCTGCTGCTGATCATCACCTCTCCTCTTAACCTAGCTTCTATTACTCTTTCCCATATCTTCATGCTGTGGCTGATCAACTTTATACCTCTGTAGTTGCTGCAGTTCTGCACATCACCCTTGTTCTTGAAAATCGGTACCAGTATGCTTCTTCTCCACTCCTCAGGCATCCTCTCTCTTTCCAGGATTGTGTTAAACAATCTAGTTAAAAACTCCACTGCCATCTCTCCTAAACATCTCCATGCCTCCACAGGTATGTCATCAGGACCAACTGCCTTTCTACTCTTCATCCTCTTCATAGCTGCCCTCACTTCCCCCTTGTTAATCTACCACACTTCCTGATTCACTATCCCCACATCATCCATCCTTCTCTCTCTCATTTTCTTCATTCTTCAGCCCTTCAAAGTACTCCTTCCACCTTCTCAGCACACTCACTTGTCAGAACATGTCCATCTCTATCCTTGATTTCCCTAACCTGCTATACATCCTTCCCAGCTCAGTCCCTCTATCTAGGCAATTGGTACCATCCTTTTCTCCTTCCTTAGTGTCTAACCTGTCATACAACTCACCATAGACCTTTTCCTTTGCCTTTGCCACCTCTCTCTTCACTTCACACTGCATCTCCTTGTCTTCCTTCCTCTGTCCTGATGACACACCAAGTACCTTCCTAGCTGTCTCCCTCGTTATTTCTGCAGTGGTTGCCCAGCCATCCAGCAACTCTTCACTACCACCCAGTGCCTGTCTTACCTCCTGCCTGAACTCCACACAACAGTCTTCCTTCTTCTACTTCCACCATTTGATCCTTGGCTCTGCCTTCACCCTCTTCCTCTTCTTGGTCTCCAAAGTCATCCTACAGACCACCATCTCATGCTGCTTAGCTACATTCTCCCCTGTCACCACCTTGCAGTCTCCAATCCCTTTTAGATCGCACCTCCTACATAAGATATAGTCCACCTGTGTGCACCTTCCTCCACTCTTGTACATCACCCTGTGTTCCTCCCTCTTCTTGAAATATGTATTCACCACAGCCATTTCCATCCTTTTCACAAAATCCACCACCATCTGTCCTTCCACATTCCGCTCCTTGACAACATACCTACCCATCACCTCCTCATCACCTCTGTTCTCTTCATCAACATGCCCATTGAAGTCCCCTCAAATCACCACTCTCTCCTCCTTGGGTACCCTCTCCACCACTTCATCCAACTCACTCCAGAATTCTTCTTTCTCTTCCATCTCACACCCACAGCACACTTTCGATTTCCAGCTTCATAGTCATCACTTTGTCTGACACTCTTCACCTCCAGCACGCTCTTGACATACTCTTCCTTCAGAATTACCCCTTCCCCATTTCTCCCCCCATTTGCACCATGGTAGAAGAGTTGGAACCCACCTCCGATGCTCCTGGCCTTACTCCCCTTCCACGTGGTCTCTTGCACACACAGTATGCCTACCTTCCTTCTCTCCATCATATCAGCCAGCTCTCTCCCTTTACCAGTCAAAGTGCCAACATTCAAAGTTCTGACTCTCACCTCCACACCCCTACCCTTCCTCCTCTCACGCTGCCTCTGCACATGCCTTCCCCCTCTCCTTCTCCTTCACCCAACAGTAGCATAGTTTCCACCGGCACCCTGCTGGCCAACAGTACCGGTGGCAGTCATTGGTAACCCGGGCTTTGACCGATCCCGTATGGAAATCTGATATATGATCCACATATTTGATTTGGCAAAGATTTTACACCGGATGCCCTTCCAGACACAACCCTCCCCATTTATCCGGGCTTGGGACCGGCGCTAAAAATGTACTGGCTTGTGCATCCTCAGTGGCTGGGCTCATTACATTCATTATGGGTAAAACAGATCAAACAGCAACTATTGGATTGTCAGGAGAGGTACAAACACTGAACTGTATAAATACTGTGATTTGTAAGTGTGTGTGTGTGTGCCTATCAGTATGTTTAACTTTGTGTATGTAATTATCTTTGTGTATGTTTGTGTATAGCTGTCAGTGTGTATTTTTTCTGTGTGTGTGTGTGTGAGTCATTGTGTGTACAGTATTATTAGGCACTGGGCCAGCGGTTTTGCCGGCTGGCAGCCCCCGACAGAGACACTTCCTGTGGTGTGAACTCTGAGATCTTGGTGAAGGCTGATGTGTATGTGTGTGTGTGTGTGTGTGTGTGTGTGTGTGCGTGCGTGTGCGTGTGGCAGGTCTTTGGCTGTTTGTGAGCTCGGTTTCCCAAACAAACATCACTTCCTGCTGGGTGAGGTCATCTAGTAGAACTTGAAATCAGAGCTAGAACTCTGGAGAGGAGCTCTGATGAAGATCTCTGGCGGTTTTAATGGCTGCGCTATTAAACTATAAAAACCACTATTGAATACTTCCTCTCAAACCAGACGTCTTTTCGTTTAAAGCTGTGATCCATCCGTTTCTTCAGTCAGAAGTCTTGTACTGGATTCTCTCGCTGGCATTCTCGCAGCAGCAGCCATTCAACAGATGAGCGTTCTGTGACTGTTCCACTACACGCCGTGTGCCGATGGTGCCGGCGGGAGCCACCGTTCCCACAAAGTGTGCGGATGTGATGGAGCCACGCAGGACACGTCTTGGTCGGCAAGCAAGACAGGAGAACATGAGGCCGCTCCGGTGGCCGAGCGGCCTCCAGTCCGCTCGTCACGTGGCTGGGAGGTTCGTATCCAAGACTCGGCGTAACCGGTCACGGCCAGAGCGTCCACGGGGTCAGGCCTTCATTAGGCCACCCTTACCCGAGGGGTAGTGGGTGTAGATCAGTGTAGCGTTCGGGGACTCGTCGTTCTCCAGCGACCCCTCTGGCATGCAGCCAAGCAACCGAAAGCATTCTCCCTACGCCTCCTTCGCGGCCTTGGAGGTGATGCGATCCATGCGAGGAGGCTTCAGCGTGTAAAGCAGAGCAGCCGTCACGAGCTTGAAGGAAGCTGGTGTTACGACTATCTCCTTCCTGTGGAAACGTGAGCCAGGGGAGTTATTCCACAAGAGTTCCGGCCACATGCCGTTGGGTTAATCGGGTGGGATGAGGGGGAAAACTAGAAAACTAGAAGAGCAAACCTAGCAAGTGATGTGGGCTAAAATAAAAAGGGAAGCATCGTCTGCAGCTGGGCTGCCCACCAGATGTTTCTATGAAAAAAAAAAAAACCCAGAAAAAACAGGTAATAATAAAAATTAAAAGGAAAGTTGTCATAAACTTGTTTTTGCCATTTCATTTTCGTGAGGTCAATAGGTAAATTACGTGTTTAATATGTTGGCTCCATAATTATTAACAATAATTATTCTTGATAATGTTCTGCCCCTGATCAATAGTTTAATTAGGTTTGATTGAATGGTTGATATGTTGTCAGTACGACAGCGTCAGATGACGTTGTTGGTCAGTCTTCTTTCACCAAAATACAAAGAAAATACAAAACACAAAGGCTACTGCTGCATAATCTTGCTTGGTTTCTTCCCCCCCAATTGTACCTGTCCAGTTACACCACTCTTCCGAGCCGTCCCGGTCTCTGCTCCACCCCCTCTGCTGATCCGGGGAGGGCTGCAGACTACCACATGCCTCCTCCCATACATGTGGAGTCACCAGCCGCTTCTTTTCACCTGACAGTGAGGAGTTTCACCAGGGGGACGTGGCGCGTGGGAGGATCACGCTGCCCCCCCCCAAAACAGGCGCCCTGACTGACCAGAGGGGGCGCTAGTGCAGCGACCAGGACACACGCCCACATCCGGCTTCCCACATTAGACACGGCCAATTGTGTCTGTAGGGACGCCCGACCAAGCCGGAGGTAACACGGGGATTCGAACCGGCGATCCCTGTGTTGGTAGGCAACAGAACAGACCGCCGCGCCACCCGGACGCCCCAGTCTACGCCGGTTTTACACCAGAATCTGTGGCTGTCAAAAACCGGTGACCAGCACGTGAACGCTTTCCCTGCGGCACGTTCGTGCAGAAGTGAGCTCTGGGATTTATTGCGGGATGAAAATGAACAGCTCTGACCAGGTGACGTTAAATCCAGCAAAACCTGAGGAAGTGAACGATGACCCCTTAAAGTTCACAACCAGGTACAGTTACACATTCAGTAGGTTGGGGAGTTTGGCATAAAACTGGCAAACGACTAAAGAGCAGGGTACCCGGAATTATCCAAGTATCTGTGCTCCTGCATTGTTAGGTGAACCTCGTGATGATGGTTACCCTCCTTCACAAAGCAAGAAGCAGCTTCCCTCAGATAGGAAGTCGGAGCGTGACCCGGGCCAGTGAAGTGGACTCGCGCTCCCTGACGGGCGAGCCCGCTTGCTGAAGGGTTTTCCGGGTGTGCCGTGTCACAGTTTTGGTAGCTGTGTTTCGAGGCGGAGCAGCTGCTGGATGAGGGCGGAGGAAACACCGAGGTCGCCTGTTTCCTTCTAAACGGGGAGAGCACGACGTGCTGCTTGCAGGGACAGATGGGGGACGTATAAGCTGCAGGAGGTGGACACGGGAAACATGTGCATGTAAAGGCAGAGGCGGTCATTTACCATTACAGCGTTATCCGCACAGATGGTGCTGTTCTAATACAAATACCCCGCTAATGCCCGGACTCGACCCAGACCTGTGTGCTCTGGATCTCTCCCTCTCTCTCTCTCCCCCTCGTTCACTCTCACTCTCTCTCTCTTCACTCTCTCTCTCTCTCTCGTTCTTGCTCTCTCTCTCTCGTTCTTGCTCTCTCTCTCGCCCTCTCTCTCTCTCTCTCTCGTTCTTGCTCTCTCTCTCGTTCTCTCTCGTCCTTGCTCTCTCTCTCGTTCTCTCTCGTTCTTGCTCTCCCTCTCTCGTTCTTGCTCTCTCTCTCTCGTTCTTGCTATCTCTCTCTCGTTCTTGCTCTCTCTCTCTCGTTCTTGCTCTCTCTCTCTCGCCCTCTCTCTCTCTCGTTCTTGCTCTCTCTCTCTCGCCCTCTCTCTCTCTCGTTCTTGCTCTCTCTCTCTCGTTCTCTCGTTCTTGCTCTCCCTCTCGCCCTCTCTCTCTCGTTCTTGCTCTCTCTCTCGTTCTTGCTCTCTCTCTCTCGCCCCCCCCTCTCTCGTTCTTGCTCTCTCTCTCGTTCTTGCTCTCTCTCTCTCGCCCTCTCTCTCGTTCTCTCTCGTTCTTGCTCTCCCTCTCTCTCTTTCTCTCTCTCTCTCTCTCTCTCTCTCTCTCTCTCTTGCTCTCTCTCTCTCTCTTGCTCTCTCTCTCTCGCCCCCTCTCTCTCGTTCTTGCTCTCTCTCTCTCGCCCTCTCTTTCTCGTTCTTGCTCTCTCTCTCTCGCCCTCTCTCTCTCTCTCTCGCTCTCTCTCTCGTTCTTGCTCTCCCTCTCGCTCTCTCTCGTTCTTGCTCTCCCTCTCTCTCTCGTTCTCTCTCTCATTCTCACGCTCTCTCGTTTTCACTCTCTCCCTTCTCTCTCGTTCTCTCGTTCTTGCTCGCTCCCTGTCTCTCTCTCAATTCAGTTCAATTCAATTCAGTGATGCTTTATTGGCATGACTGCATTAATTACAATGTTGCCAAAGCAAAACAGGTCAACAGAGTACTAAAAAAAAATCAATGAAAAAGGAATAGATAGAACTGGCAGAAACATAGAACAGCAATTGAAAAGCAACTGACAGTAATTGAGAGTGTTTTGGTCTCTCACTGACCCTCAGGCTATGGCATTCTGACACATATTGTGCCGCAAGGTGTGACCTTTGGCCCTCTCCTAAAATACGAGGCCATTAATTAGTCTTTCTCATCCAGGAGTAGAAAATTTGGAATCTGATGTTCAAATGTCTCCTGGTGTTTTTCTCTTTTATGTTCTAGAATGTTTAACAATTTAGCAGGAAGTGCATCTCTGTCCTGACCTCACCTGCCGTACAGTGACCACATATGCTTTGCTCTTTTGGTAGCCCAGATGTTTTGTGTGTCTGCCCTTTTCAGTGGATAGACTGTGGTCACTGAGCCTGTACTTGGTAAGGACGTGTCTCTGCTTACTGTCTCTGACAGTGGACAGACAGTCAGCCAGTTTGTCTTCTCTTTTCAAGGCCCGATAACATTCTGATTTGTGTTGTAATTTGGTTTCTATGGCCCAGTGTTCCACATATGAGTTGTTGCATTGTGTGATGATGTGGTTTACTCTAACGTGTGGTTGGTTAGCAGTGCTGGTCTGGAACTCATCTGTGTCAGTGGTTACGGGGTCAGTTAGTTTCACAACCAGCTGGCTGAGGGGACTCTTTCTTAGCTCTCAGATTTGAAATGCTTTAAATTGCAATGTGTCATGGGGACTTGATTTAAGGGGCATCCAGAATTTAAGTGATCTTTTCTGGATAATTATTATCAATGGCAAACTGCCTAATTCTGCCCTGCATGCATTTGTTGGTGTTTTCCTTTGTACGTTTAGCAGTTTTCAACAGAATTCTGCATGCAGGGCTTTTATTGGATGTTTGCCCCATCTAGTGTAGTCTTGCTGACTGAGTGGACCCCAGACGTCACTTCCATATATTGCAATGAGCCGGAGGACACTGTCAAAGTTTTTGGACCAGATTTTAATTGGGATGTCTGTTTTATAGAATTTTATTTTTATTGCATAGAAAGCTCTTTGGGCTTTCTCTTTAAGTGCATTCACCGCCAGACCAAAGCTTCCCGAGGCACTGACCCTCAGTCCCACTGACCCTCAGTCCCACTGACCCTCAGTCCCAGGTCATCATAGTTTAACGTGTGCTCTAGAGCGGTGTTACCTGGAGTAAATAGGTGTCTACTTTCTGACACCTGGGCTTCTTCTGGAAGATCATAATTTTTGTCTTTTTTGAGTTTACTGCCAGGGCCCAGTTCTGACAGTATTTCTCTAGCAGTTCCAGATGCTGCTGTAGGCCCTGTTCTGTGGGTGACAGCAGCACCAGGTCATCTGCATAGAGCAAGAATTTAACTTCTGTGTTGTTTAGGGTGAGGCCAGGAGCTGCAGATTGTTTCAGTAACACCGCTAACTCATTGATGTGGTATTGAACAGGGTTGGGCTCAAACTGCAGCCCTGTCTCACTCCTTGCCCTTGAGTAAAGTACTCTCTTTCTCTTTCTCTTTCTCTCTCTCTCTCTCTCTCTCTCTCTCTCTCTCTCTCTCTCTCTCATTTTCACTCTCCCTCCCTTTCGTTCTCTCTCGCTCGTTCTTGCTCTCTCTGTCGTTGGATTTGATGTGACCTGATGGTCACAATAGTTTTGTTTTCATACCACAAACCCCAGAGTTCAGTTCAAAACGAATGAACACACAGAAAGCATCACGTGCAGGTTCCCGTTGCCGACAGTCATACGTTTTGGTGTAACACCAGCAAGATAGAGTTCATATTTTGGAGAAACAAGACTGATCAACAATGTCATCTGACATGGTAATACTGGACAACATAGCAATCCTTATCAAATATTTAATTAAACCTAATTAAACTCTGGATAACATTTAGCTTTGTATTTTGCCATCTGTCGCTAGCTCTTCCATATTCACAATGAAAGTTGGTTCTCCTTCTTTTCCTCTTGTGGCAGACACATTTTGCTGTTCTGGCTCCATGACATTTGAATATTTCTCCCCTCCCCCTTTTCCTCCCCAATTGTACCCGTCCAATCACCCCACTCTTCCGAGCCATCCCGGTCGCCACTCCACCCCCTCTGCCAATCTGGGTAGGGCTGCAGACTACCACATGCCCCCTCTGATACATGTGGAGTCACCAGCCGCTTCTTTTCACCCGACAGTGAGGAGTTTCACCAGAGGGACGTAGTGCATGGGAGGATCACGCTATTCCCCCCAGTTCCCCCTCCCCTCTGATCAGGTGCTCTGACTGACCAGAGGAGGCGCTAGTGCAGCGACCAGGAAACATACCCACATCCGGCCTCCCACCCTCAGACACGGTCAGTTGTGTCGGTAGGGATGCCCGACCAAGCCGGAGGTAACACAGGGATTCGAACCGGCGATCCCCGTGTTGGTAGGCAACAGAATAGACCGCCACGATACCCGGACGCCCCTTTTACATTAAAATATGTGGAGGGAATGGCGGACCCCACGAACACCAATGAAAAATAGCACATGAGGAACAATTACAGGGACACTCGTGCACCGAACAGCTGTTGCTTTTCGAAATGCCAGGGGGAAAGGCACCGACTGTGGCATCTTTAATATAAAATATACATCTTTATGTCTTCCGGTTTCAGCGTGCAAAGTAACCGCTGTTTATTTTGTCGAACCAGACAGTGCACATGGTTTTCAACATCCGGAGAGACCCATTCCTTACCCCCTCCCAAACACAAACACAAACACACACACACACACACACACACACACTTTGCGTGACGACAGCGGTGTGGGTACCGTGACAAGCTGAGCAGGGTGACAGCGAGCAGCCACCAGATTTCCCATCATGCTGTGTGAGCTGTCTGGCTTCAAGTCTGGTTTGAGGGTTGCAGAGGTTCAGTGGAAGTGAGGGTCTGTTTGCTGCGGTGCTGTGGAGCCAGTCATCTGTTTGGTCTCGACACACTGGTTCTGGTTCTGCAGATGTAAATATTTATTTCCAAGTTTCACCTTTAAAGTCTGTAAAAAGACTAATGCACGAGTTCCTCTGTGTGGTGCCTCTCTCTGCACTGCTTTCCATCTTCAGTTGCCCTCTCTCCTTGGTTTTAGTTGCCCTCTCTCCTTGGTTTGAGTTGCCCTCTCTCCTTGTTTTGAGTTGCCCTCTCTCCTTGGTTTTAGTTGCCCTCTCTCCGTGGTTTTAGTTGCCCTCTCTCCTTGTTTTGAGTTGCCCTCTCTCCTTGGTTTTTGCGTTGCCCTCTCTCCTTGTTTTGAGTTGCCCTCTCTCCTTGTTTTTAGTTGCCCTCTCTCCTTGTTTTTAGTTGCCCTCTCTCCTTGTGTTTAGTTGCCCTCTCTCCTTGTTTTTAGTTGCCCTCTCTCCTTGTTTTGAGTTGCCCTCTCTCCTTGTTTTTAGTTGCCCTCTCTCCTTGTTTTGAGTTGCCCTCTCCTTGTTTTTAGTTGCCCTCTCCTTGTTTTTAGTTGCCCTCTCTCCTTGTTTTGAGTTGCCCTCTCTCCTTGTTTTGAGTTGCCCTCTCTCCTTGTTTTGAGTTACCCTCTCCTTGTTTTGAGTTGCCCTCTCCTTGTTTTGAGTTGCCCTCTCTCCTTGATTTGAGTTGCCCTCTCTCCTTGTTTTGAGTTGCCCTCTCCTTGTTTTTAGTTGCCCTCTCTCCTTGTGTTTAGTTGCCCTCTCTCCTTGCTTTGAGTTGCCCTCTCTCCTTGTTTTGAGTTGCCCTCTCTCCTTGTTTTGAGTTGCCCTCTCTCCTTGTTTTAATTTGCCCTCTCTCCTTGTTTTGAGTTGCCCTCTCCTTGTTTTGAGTTGCCCTCTCTCCTTGTTTTTAGTTGCCCTCTCTCCTTGTTTTGAGTTGCACTCTCTCCTTGGTTTTAGTTGCCCTCTCTCCTTGTATTGAGTTGCCCTCTCTCCTTGTTTTGAGTTGCCCTCTCTCCTTGTTTTTAGTTGCCCTCTCTCCTTGTTTTTAGTTGCCCTCTCTCGTTGTTTTGAGTTGCCCTCTCTCCTTGTTTTGAGCTGCCCTCTCTCCTTGTTTTTAGTTGCCCTCTCTCCTTGTTTTTAGTTGCCCTCTCTCCTTGTTTTGAGTTGCCCTCTCTCTTTGGTTTTAGTTGCCCTCTCTCCTTGTTTTGAGTTGCCCTCTCTCGTTGGTTTTAGTTGCCCTCTCTCCTTGTTTTTAGTTGCCCTCTCTCCTTGTTTTGAGTTGCCCTCTCTCCTTGTTTTGAGTTGCCCTCTCTCTTTGGTTTTAGTTGCCCTCTCCTTGTTTTGAGTTGCCCTCTCTCTTTGGTTTTAGTTGCCCTCTCCTTGTTTTGAGTTGCCCTCTCTCCTTGTTTTTAGTTGCCCTCTCTCCTTGTTTTGAGTTGCCCTCTCTCCTTGTTTTGAGTTGCCCTCTCTCCTTGTTTTTAGTTGCCCTCTCTCCTTGTTTTTAGTTGCCCTCTCTCCTTAATTTGAGTTGCCCTCTCTCCTTGTTTTGAGTTGCCCTCTCTCCTTGTTTTAGTTGCCCTCTCTCCTTGTTTTGAGTTGCCCTCTCCTTGTTTTGAGTTGCCCTCTCTCCTTGTTTTGAGTTGCCCTCTCTCCTTGTTTTTAGTTGCCCTCCCCTTGTTTTTAGTTACCCTCTCTCCTTGTTTTTAGTTGCCCTCTCTCCTTGTTTTTAGTTGCCCTCTCTCTTTGGTTTTAGTTGCCCTCTCTCCTTGTTTTTAGTTGCCCTCTCTCCTTGGTTTTAGTTGCCCTCTCTCCTTGTTTTTAGTTGCCCTCTCTCCTTGTTTTTAGTTGCCCTCTCTCCTTGTTTTGAGTTGCCCTCTCTCTTTGGTTTTAGTTGCCCTCTCCTTGTTTTGAGTTGCCCTCTCTCCTTGTTTTTAGTTGCCCTCTCTCCTTGTTTTGAGTTGCCCTCTCTCCTTGTTTTGAGTTGCCCTCTCTCCTTGTTTTGAGTTGCCCTCTCTCCTTGTTTTTAGTTGCCCTCTCTCCTTGTTTTGAGTTGCCCTCTCTCCTTGTTTTGAGTTGCCCTCTCTCCTTGTTTTAGTTGCCCTCTCTCCTTGTTTTTAGTTGCCCTCTCTCCTTGTTTTGAGTTGCCCTCTCTCCTTGTTTTGAGTTGCCCTCTCTCCTTGTTTTAGTTGCCCTCTCTCCTTGTTTTGAGTTGCCCTCTCCTTGTTTTGAGTTGCCCTCTCTCCTTGTTTTGAGTTGCCCTCTCTCCTTGTTTTTAGTTGCCCTCTCTCCTTGTTTTTAGTTGCCCTCTCTCCTTGTTTTTAGTTGCCCTCTCTCCTTGTTTTTAGTTGCCCTCTCTCTTTGGTTTTAGTTGCCCTCTCTCCTTGTTTTGAGTTGCCCTCTCTCGTTGGTTTTAGTTGCCCTCTCTCCTTGTTTTTAGTTGCCCTCTCTCCTTGTTTTTAGTTGCCCTCTCTCCTTGTTTTGAGTTGCCCTCTCTCTTTGGTTTTAGTTGCCCTCTCCTTGTTTTGAGTTGCCCTCTCTCCTTGTTTTTAGTTGCCCTCTCTCCTTGTTTTGAGTTGCCCTCTCTCCTTGTTTTGAGTTGCCCTCTCTCCTTGTTTTGAGTTGCCCTCTCTCCTTGTTTTTAGTTGCCCTCTCTCCTTGTTTTGAGTTGCCCTCTCTCCTTGTTTTGAGTTGCCCTCTCTCCTTGTTTTAGTTGCCCTCTCTCCTTGTTTTGAGTTGCCCTCTCCTTGTTTTTAGTTGCCCTCTCTCCTTGTTTTGAGTTGCCCTCTCCTTGTTTTGAGTTGCCCTCTCTCTTTGTTTTGAGTTGCCCTCTCTCCTTGTTTTTAGTTGCCCTCTCCTTGTGTTTAGTTGCCCTCTCCTTGTTTTGAGTTGCCCTCTCTCCTTGTTTTGAGTTGCCTTCTCTCTTTGGTTTTAGTTGCCCTCTCCTTGTTTTGAGTTGCCCTCTCTCCTTGTTTTGAGTTGCCCTCTCCTTGTTTTGAGTTGCCCTCTCTCCTTGTTTTGAGTTGCCCTCTCTCCTTGTTTTGAGTTGCCCTCTCTCCTTGTTTTGAGTTGCCCTCTCTCTTTGGTTTTAGTTGCCCTCTCCTTGTTTTGAGTTGCCCTCTCTCCTTGTTTTTAGTTGCCCTCTCTCCTTGTTTTGAGTTGCCCTCTCTCCTTGTTTTGAGTTGCCCTCTCTCCTTGTTTTGAGTTGCCCTCTCTCCTTGTTTTTAGTTGCCCTCTCTCCTTGTTTTGAGTTGCCCTCTCTCCTTGTTTTGAGTTGCCCTCTCTCCTTGTTTTAGTTGCCCTCTCTCCTTGTTTTTAGTTGCCCTCTCTCCTTGTTTTGAGTTGCCCTCTCTCCTTGTTTTGAGTTGCCCTCTCTCCTTGTTTTAGTTGCCCTCTCTCCTTGTTTTGAGTTGCCCTCTCCTTGTTTTGAGTTGCCCTCTCTCCTTGTTTTGAGTTGCCCTCTCTCCTTGTTTTTAGTTGCCCTCCCCTTGTTTTTAGTTGCCCTCTCTCCTTGTTTTTAGTTGCCCTCTCTCCTTGTTTTTAGTTGCCCTCTCTCTTTGGTTTTAGTTGCCCTCTCTCCTTGTTTTGAGTTGCCCTCTCTCGTTGGTTTTAGTTGCCCTCTCTCCTTGTTTTTAGTTGCCCTCTCTCCTTGTTTTTAGTTGCCCTCTCTCCTTGTTTTGAGTTGCCCTCTCTCTTTGGTTTTAGTTGCCCTCTCCTTGTTTTGAGTTGCCCTCTCTCCTTGTTTTTAGTTGCCCTCTCTCCTTGTTTTGAGTTGCCCTCTCTCCTTGTTTTGAGTTGCCCTCTCTCCTTGTTTTGAGTTGCCCTCTCTCCTTGTTTTTAGTTGCCCTCTCTCCTTGTTTTGAGTTGCCCTCTCTCCTTGTTTTGAGTTGCCCTCTCTCCTTGTTTTAGTTGCCCTCTCTCCTTGTTTTGAGTTGCCCTCTCCTTGTTTTTAGTTGCCCTCTCTCCTTGTTTTGAGTTGCCCTCTCCTTGTTTTGAGTTGCCCTCTCTCTTTGTTTTGAGTTGCCCTCTCTCCTTGTTTTTAGTTGCCCTCTCCTTGTGTTTAGTTGCCCTCTCCTTGTTTTGAGTTGCCCTCTCTCCTTGTTTTGAGTTGCCTTCTCTCTTTGGTTTTAGTTGCCCTCTCCTTGTTTTGAGTTGCCCTCTCTCCTTGTTTTGAGTTGCCCTCTCCTTGTTTTGAGTTGCCCTCTCTCCTTGTTTTGAGTTGCCCTCTCTCCTTGTTTTGAGTTGCCCTCTCTCCTTGTTTTGAGTTGCCCTCTCTCCTTGTTTTGAGTTGCCCTCTCCTTGTTTTGAGTTGCCCTCTCTCCTTGTTTTGAGTTGCCCTCTCCTTGTGTTTAGTTGCCCTCTCTCCTTGTTTTGAGTTGCCCTCTCTCCTTGTGTTTAGTTGCCCTCTCTCCTTGTGTTTAGTTGCCCTCTCTCCTTGCTTGTAGTGTTTTGTTAGCCACCATTCTATAGGAGCAGATGTGTTACAAAAGGTGTAGTTTTGTGTAGCTCTCATTGTCTGCAGATCGAGATGCACAACATGCAGGGAGACAGGAAGTACAGATCACATCTTCAACAGAAATCCCACAGCATGCATGTTTTCTTATGCTGTGGTGTGTCTGATGTGTGTGTGCGTGTGTGTGCATGTATTTGTGAGTGTGTGAGTGTGTGTGTGTGTGTGAGTGAGTGAGTGAGAGCGTGTGTGTGTGTGTGTGTGTGTGTGTGTGTGTCTGGTGTGTGTGTGTGTGTGTGAGTGAGTGAGATGTGTGTGTATGAGTGGTGAGTGAGTGAGTGAGTGAGAGTGTGAGTGTGTCAGTGTGAGTGTGTATTTGTGAGTGTGTGTGTGTGTGTGTGTGTGTATTTGTGAGTGGTGTGTGTGTGTGTGAGTGAGAGTGTGTGTGTGAGTGTATATGTGTGAGTGTGTGTGTGTATTTGAGTGTGTGTTTGTGTGTCTGTGAGAGCGTGAGTGTGTGTGTGAGTGTATGTGTATTTGTGAGTGTATGTGTGTGTGTATTTGTGAGTGGTGTGTGTGTGTGTGTGTGTGTGTGTGTGTGTATATGTGTGAGTGTGTGTGTGTATTTGAGTGTGTGTTTGTGTGTCTGTGAGAGTGAGTGAGAGCGTGAGTGTGTGTGTGAGTGTATGTGTATATGTGAGTGGTGTGTGTGTGTGCGTGTATTTGTGAGTGTGTGTGTATGTGTGTGTGTGTGTGTGTGTGTGTGTGTGTGTGTGTTAGAAGCAGGATTATTTGGCTTGATGAAGTCTTATTCTCTGTTAATGGCATCACTTCTGTGCAGATTAAGGGGTATATAGATGGATTTATGTAAGAAAATTCCTCCGGTCTGGCTGCCATTATTCCTCAGGTCAAAGGTCACACAAGAGTCTGGCTCCTGGGGCCTCTCAGCCTCGCCCATAACTCTGCCTCTTGCCCTCTAACCCCAGAGTGACCTCTAACACCTTGACTGGACCAGAATCTCATCAAGTTTCCTGAGATTGTTGTCATGTGGCGAAAGACTGAACAAGGAATGGTGTGTGTCTGTGTGTGTGTGTGTGTGTGTGTGTTGATGGGTGATGGGGGTGGTTAAGTCAGGTTAATGTAGGCTTAACTAAAGAAGGGATCAGTGTGTTTCACATGAATTCACACAGATCGCTTCATTAAACTGCTCTCTGCTGTTAACAGCTGACTCCCACCCCCTCCCTCCCCCTCCCCATCCCAACCCCAACGCTCACCCAGGTGAACCTAGCTGGGGTTATAGCCGAAGGCTATGGCTAACGCATTAGCATGCTTCCCCACTGATGCATCATGGGAGTGGTGCGACTTCCTGTATCGTTACTGCTCATGGAGTTAAGAAGGCAAAATCAGAGTAAAGATACAAAATCTTAATATGAATCCTATATACATATATACATATATATATATATATAATAATATTATCTGTTCCTGTTCGATACCTTACGTTGAGGCGTCACCAGGTGTCAATTTGTTGGGTAATTGATCAGAGCTGTAACTTTACTCGCCGCTGCTGCAGTATAAAGGTCAGTTTGGTCATGAAATAATGACGTAGAATCGGCCTGTATAACGGGTCCCCCCCCCCCTTTCTCCCCAATTGTACTTGGCCAATTGCCCCACTCTTGCGAGCCGTCCCGGTCACCACCCCCTCTCCACCTCCTCTGCCAATCCGGGGAGGGCTGCAGACTACCACATGTCTCCTCCGACACATGTGGAGTCGCCAGCCACTTCTTTTCACCTGACAGTGAGGAGTTTCGCCAGGGGGCGTAGTGCGTGGGAGGATCAGGCGCCCCGACTGACCAGAGGAGGCACTAGTGCAGTTATCAGGACACATACCCAAATCCGGCTTCCCACCCGCAGACACGGCCAATTGTGTCTGTAGGGATGCCCGACCAAGCCGGAGGTAACGCAGGGATTCGAACCGGCGATCCCCGTGTTGGTAGGCAACGGAATAGACCGCTACGCTACCTGGAAGCAGAGGTGTAAAAACCAGGTCCAGAAAGTAAATGTCCAAACTGTGTATTTGCTCCAACCATGTTGCTAAACCAGCTGATTTCATTAGCTAGTTTCCCCTACTTAGTTGAGGAGTGGTGTTGACTAGAATCTGCTGGTGTAGTGCATGAGTAGAGCAAATACATGGTTTGGACTCTGCCTGGAAGCCCCGTATAACGAGTCTTTTATGAGGACTTTGGGACAGAGGACTCAGAGGAGGATCAGGATCTGATGGAGCATTGGTAGAGTCCAGCAATGGTGGACAGATACAAGCAGTATATTGAATGTTTGTATTCCAGTCCTTCGTTCCTTCCTACCTCCCATCCACCCATGTGTTGTGTTCGTTTTATGACCGTATTTCCTCTTCCTGGTGATTGTCAGTTCAGTATGTCTCAGGCCTGCACTTAATTTACATCTATATAACACCTTGTTCTAGAAATTTACATTTTTTTTATTTTTGTGTTATGAGATTGTTTTTAGCTTCCTGACAAACAATAATTATTGTTTTTAGTTGCGTCATCCTGCACTTGGTTTTCATACGTTAACAAAAATTTCCAATGAATAAATGGGAGTGAGATTGAGAGAAGACGAGTGATCTTTTACCCTAAAACTGAAACCAGCCAATAGCGTATTCATCGCCACATTCTACTAAAAATGCCCAGCCGTGATTGGCCATCACTCAAACCAGTCTCCGTCCCCTCATTAAATCCCACCCGACAGTTCTTCTCATTCAGAGGGAGTTAGTGGTGCTCAAAATGTTGTATAATGGGCGCTTTTAAAGCCTCTATGACTTATTGTGTCTAAAGAGTTTGTGTTTAATGGCTTTAGAGAGTTTAATCCAACCTCTTTGTGTTGTTTCGGCTGTCTGGCATTTGTTGTGTCTTTGTTGGACCAGCCTGGAGTCGGGCCCGGATGTAGGTCAGCCTACCTGTTTTGAAACTGGAGCAATGGGGAGGTTTCTAGAGGGTAATTTGGGGGTGGCTGTTTTTCCACTTCATTCAACTAGTGATTTAAATTCTAGTTTGTCCATGTAGTTCCTTATAACAAACCAAACAGAAAAGACTCTACAGCACAGACGATCTAAAAATATCCATGTCCAAAAGACTCATAAGTTAGTGTGCTGTACCAGTATTTTAAAAGCTTCTAGTATCCCCTAACTTTAATACAGTGGCCAAACATCTCCAACTGACTAAACACTGCGCCGGAGTTTTATTTATTGATTTTAGTTCAGCTTTTAATACAATGAAGACACATATCCTCCTGCAAAGGCTTTTGGATCTAGGGGTGAATCGTGGTCTGATTTTTGTAGATCAGAGATTTTTTTTTTGCCTGACCATCCACAAGGAGTGGCCTTGAATGGCAGTGTCAGAACTGACAATTTTTAATACAGGTGTGCCCCTGGGTACCATTCTATCACCCCTATTATTTTCAGTGTATACGAATGAGTTTAGAATCACAGGCTTAGATATTAGTTTACTTAAATATGCTGATGATACGATGCTCATCAGCCTCCTATGTGAAGAGGACACTGTAGGGGAAATTTTGTATTTTAATCATGTAACGTTCCTCCAGAATTGGTGTCAATCAAGTGGTCTTGAGATAAACATTCGTAAAACCAACACAATGGTCATATCCAGTAAACGCTACATTTCAGACCTGTATCAACCGCTAAAAATTTTAGGGCACCCTCTTGAAAAGGCTAGTTGTTTCAAATATTTGGGAACTTGTATAGATATCCACCTTAAGTTTACAGATAATACAGATTATGTTTTTAAAAAAGCTATGCAGAGGTTATACTTACTCAGGAAGCTTAATGACTTCAGGGTGAGTCAGAAAATTCTTGAGATGGTGTACAAGAATCTGGTGGAAAGCATCTTGTCTTTTAGCGTGGTTGCGTAGTACGGACACTTGGATGTCACATGTAAAGGGAAACTGTCAAGAGTTGTTATTACGGCCAGTGAAATCATAGGGAAAACACAGATGCAATTAAGTGGCAGGCCCATATCGAATACCAAAAACAAAGCTCTTTACATAACAAGTGATCCATCCCATCCATTGTACCCACAATTTGAATTGCTGTCCTCAGGAAGGTGGTTTAGACTGCCTAGAGCCACCAAAAATGTAGAAATTATTAGTCCCAAGCACAGTTAAATTGTTAAATTATTAAACACACAGTCAATCATATAGGACCACCTCACCCCGCACTGAATTTGTACATTGGTCTCATGCGTGTGGATTTTGGCACCTTGTACTTTTCTAATTGGCCTATTTAAATGTATTTGAATTGCCTATGAGCAAATTCCAACCTCCCCTAATTTATTGGTTTTACTAATGTCTTATTTGTACCCCATGTTGATTGTGGTGATGCTGTCCTGTTTTTTACTATCGTCCTTTTGTAGTGAAGCCAAAGACAATCATGGACAATAAAGTTCTAACTAACTAACGTATCAGTTCAAACCAAACCAAAGGTAGAGGTCATCCATCCATCCATTCATTTTCCAAGCTGCTTATCCTAACTGGGGTCGCGGGATGCTGGAGCCTGTCCCAGCAGTCAGAGGGCGGAAGGCGGGGAAACACCCTGGACAGGTCGCCAGTCCATTAAGAGATCCCCCTTATTCTCCCCAATTGTATCCAGCCAATTACCCCACACCCCACTCTTCCAAGCCACCCTGGTCGCTGCTCCACCCCCTCTGCTGATCCGGGGAGGGCTGCAGACTACCATAAGCCTCCTCCAATACATGTGGAGTCGCCAGCCGCTTCTTTTCACCTGACAGTGAGGAGTTTCACCAGGGGGACGTAGCACGTGGGGGATCATGCTATTCCCCCCCAGTTCCCCCTCCCCCACGAACAGGCGCCCCGACCGACCAGAGGAGGCGCCAGTGCAGTGACCAGGAACACACCCGCATCCGGCTTCCCACCCACAGACACGGCAAATTGTCTCTGTGGGGACGCCCGACCAAGCCGGACGTAACACGAGGATTCGAACTGCCGATCCCCGTGTTGGTAGGCAACAGAATAGACCACCACGCCACCTGGACTCTCTGATTGTGTTTTTTTTTTAACCCCCAACGAGCAACAACCTGCCCCTCCACCTTTGGCTGTGTCCGGTTAGTGACGTCTTCCAGCAACTGCTTTAGTTAGTGATTGACATTAATAGACGAGCGGGTCGGTCGATAGCTGGAAATCAGACACGGACGGAGAGGAACCGTACAACCAGCTTCACTATGCAGGTCACCCACATTACAACTTACCAGGTTTCACAAGTTCAAAGGTCACGTTCACAGGTCTGAACAGCATTGAGTGAATGTGTGTGTGTGTGTGTGTGTGTGTGTGTGTGTGTGTGTGTGTGTGTGTGTGTGTGTGTGTGTGAAAAACTGAGGTGTCTATGACAAAGGTGGTTACTGTATGAAGCTTATTTTAGCATTTTTTATTTTCATCAAAAAAAAAACAGGATTTTCAAGAGAGAGAGCGAGAAGGAAAGAAAAGCAGTGGTCCTGAACAGAACCAGGGATCAGGATTCGGCTGTCAGGCCTGATAACCTCGCTGCAGCCAGCCTAAATTGTGCTGGTCCATTTTTTCCCCCCACTATGACATATTAGTCTGGACCGAATCCATTGAGAGTCTGTTGATCCTGGCAGCTGTAAGTCCAAGTGGAGGGTTTCGATGATGATGAACAGGGAACGTCGTCGTATTTGGAAAACGAGAATATCTGCTGTAGTTCACTGGTTCTCATCATCCAAACTAAGGATGTGCTGATCCCCATACTGGTATCAGATATTGGGACGATACCAGGCTAAAATGGATTATCGGTATCGGAGATTTATTTTTCTCCCCAATTGTATCCGGCTAATCGCTCCACTCCTCCGAGCCATCCCGGTCGCTGCTCCACCCCCCCTACCGATCCGGGGGGGGGGCTGCAGACTACCACATGCCTCCTCCGATACATGTGGAGTCACCAGCCGCTTCTTTTCACCTGACAGTGAGGAGTTTCACCAGGGGGACGTAGCACGTGGGAAGATCACGCTATTCCCCCCCAGTTCCCCCCAATCAGAGGAGGCGCTAGTGCAGCGACCAGGACACATACCCACATCCGGCTTCCCACCGGCAGACACGGCCAGTTGTGTCTGTAGGGACGCCGGAGGTAACATGGGGATTTGAACCGGCGATCCCCGTGTTGGTAGGCAACGGAATAGACCATTACGCCACCCGGACACCCGGTATCAGAGATTTTACTCAAGATTAAAATCCGGGGGTCGGTGGTGTAGCGGTCTAAGCGTCGGCTTTGTGTCGATGCAGTTGCCCACTGGGGACCGGGGGTTCGTGCCCCGGTCTCGTCAGATCCAACTAGGGCCGGACTCGATGAAGCAGCAATAATTGGCAACGCTGTCCTCGGGAGGGGGACGGAGTCGGCTTGTGTTCGTCACACGAATGCATCTCTGTGTGTGTGGGGGGGGGAGCAGTGGTTCGGCCTGGAGTCGCCTTGTCACGGAAGTGGCGAGGCGACTCCTTCCAGACTGCTGGCCGGAGAGATGCAGTTGGTGAACGAATGCAGTACGAGGGTGGGTGTTTGAATTAAAATAGGGATCGATTGGCCACTAAATTGGGATAAAAAAAGAAGAAGATTAAAATCTGATACCAAAAGTCATGAATAACATGTCATAAATGAAAGCAAAGGAGTTTCATTTACTGCACTTTTGGCACATGGAAGTCCGTGTTTCTTTAATGGTGGGAAAAAATAAACTAATTCTAGTTCAGTTATTTTGCCCGTTGTTCCCAAACAAATAGTTTAAGTCTGTACTGTTCAGCAAAATGAATGGACTGGATTCGTACTTGGTAAAGACTAATACTTAAAGATTGGTACTCTGAATAGTTATTAGTAGTGAAAAAGGGATTTTAGTGCGTTCCTAATCTGAACCCTCCACATAGTTCACTGATCGGTCCGGTTTCTGGCTCTCCGTCTTCAATGGATCCTTGTCGGACTATCTTGAAGAACGGAGATTTGGGTCTGGCTGTATGAGGCCTCACAGAAAAAAACACTCCTCTGTCTGAGCAACCCAGTAGACATCCCCTGTAAACGTCTAGCTAGTTGGTAAAATGCTCAATATGGCTGAATATAACCGTCACTCTTCGTCCAGAGTGATCAGATTTTTTTGCTTCTTCAGAAACGGAACCTGTGACATTCTGGCTACGTGACTCTGTCTGATCACCGGTTTGCCGATGTTTAGATTTTATGACCTCCGGCTGGAAACGTCCTCCTCTGTTTGCATCCGGCAGGTTCCAGGTGTTCAGCTGCTGGGCGTCGCACGAGGCCGCAGGGCGTTTAGTCATAACTCATGATGGTTGGGGAGGTGGTGGTGGTGGGGTGGGGGGAGGGGGTGGAGTATACAGACCTCTAATGAGATATGTGCTGCTTCCGCTCCGCCAGCTGAAAATTCAGTTTCCTGCTGTTAGTGTGCACCGCAGCGCTCATGCAAACTACCTGCACGCTGCTGGCTTCCTCCAACACAATGTGGGCCGAATTCAGGTTTGACTGACAGGCAGTTCAGTTTGCAGATGTAAGGAAGGAGTCTGTCTCGGTGGGATGTTCAACATACACAGTTAAGACACAAGCACAGGAAATCAAAGAACTTCTGAGATCCAGAAATAATTTCACCGTCAGATCGTCTTCATAGTTGATCTGCAGGTCAGTAAAGGGATTTCGGGTGGCCAGTGTTGGAAATAGGTACGATTTGTATAGGACACAGCACAGTTTAAGAAAGGAGTCTTGCTACTGCCCCGTTTAAAGGCCAAAGTAGCCGATAAATCCAAATAATGACACCCATATCATGTGGCTTTAGTCTTCTACTGATTATTTTATTCAGTATTTCTTATTTAATGCCTTTCTATACCTTACGTAAAGCACTTTGAATCATGAAATGTATAAATGTACGTATGAATGTATGAGATGTGCTTCACAAATAAGCATCACCAGAGCCCTAGTTGAACTTTGACCCGCTAGCTTGTGTTTTAGAACAGAGCCAGGGTGTGTTCTATTCCAAGTGAATGATAATTGGCAGATAAACCAGAGATAATGGCATGTTGACTTTGTTGGCGTGTCGCAAGTGTTGAGCCGTAGCTGCTTAAGGACTATGAGTGGATGACATTTTATTTACAAACACACCCATCAGCCAAAACATTAAAACCACCAGCCTAATGTTGTGCAGGTCCCCCTCGTGCCATCAAAACAGCTCTGATCCATCCACAAGACCTCTGAAGCTCCTGTGGCATCTGGCACCAAGACGTTAGCAGCAGCTCCTTTAAGTCCTGTAAATTGGGGCGTCCATGGATCGGACTTGTTTTTCCAGCACATCCCACAGGTGCTCGATCGGATTGAGATCTGGGGAATTTGGAGGCCGAGGCAGCACCTTGAACTCTTTGTCGTGTTCTTCAAACTATTCCTGAAGAATGTGTGCAGTGTGGCAGGGAGCACTATCCTGCTGAAGGAGGCCACTGCCATCAGGGAATGCCGTTATCATGAAGGGGTGTGCCTGGTCTGCATGATGTTTAGATAGGTGGTGCATGTCAAAGTAACGTCCACATGAATACCAGGACCCAACGTTTCCCCAGCAGAACATTGCCCAGAGCGTCACACTGCCTCTGCTGGCTTGCCTTCTTCCCATAGTGCACCCTGGTACCATCTCTCCCCCAGGTAAACAACGCACACACACCTGGTCATCCACCTGATGTAAAAGAAAACGTGATCCATCAGACCAGACCACCTTCTTCCATTGCTCCGCGGTCCAGTTCTGACGCTCATATGCCCATTGTAGGCGAGCTACAATGCTCTGTGTTCTGACATGTGCCTGTCATAGTCAGCATTCATTTTTTCAGCAGTTTGAGCTTCAGTAGGTCTTCTGCGGGATCGAGCCAGACGGGCTAGCCTTCGCTCCCCACACGCATCAGTGTGCCTTGGGCGCCCATGACCCTGTCGCCGGTTCACCAGTTGTCCTTCCTTGGAGTACTGTTGGTAGGGTCTGACCCCTGCATACCAGGAACCCCTTACAAGTCCCGGTGTTTTGGAGATGCTCTGACCCAGTCGTCTAGCCATCACAATGTGGCCCTTGTCCAAGTCGCTCAGATCCTTACGCTTGCCCATTTTTCCTGCTTCCAACACATCAACTTCAAGAACTGACTGTTCACTTGCTGCCCAATATATCCCAGCCCTTGACTGGTGCTACTGTAACTAGATACTCAAGGTTATTCACTGACCTTTCAGTGGTTTTAATGTTTTGGCTGATCGGTGTAAGCTTGTCTTGCATCATCTGCTATCAAAGAGATCCCCAGTTGGACCCGCTAGCTCATGTTTTAGAACACAGCCGGATCCGCTCTGTTCTGAATCAATGATAAATGAGAGCTGGTTAGCGGCGAGTGTTAAAACAGCTCAGAGATTTTAAGCTTTACCAGAAATGGGCTCGTCTGTTTTCCTAGTTAGGTGTAATTCCAGTAGGAACTGGTTTCTAAACACAGTCGTCACCTCCGTGGCCGGCGGGACCAGCTTCAGCTGCTCTGCAACGAGGATGTTTTGGAAACGGACGGTCTTTCAGTCACTACGCTGATGTCAGCTCGATTTAAACGCCATAGCCAGCGAGTCGGTCGCTGAAAACTGTCCTCATAAACCAGAGAAACCGAGCAAAATGAACCCTGTGTCGGCAGACAAGTTTGAGATTTCAAGGTCACCCGGGGTCAAAGGTCACGGCACCAAATGAAAGCCCACGTAGAACTTCCAATCTGTTAATAATAGGTAAACGGCCATCTGCAGTCATTTTATAGATAAACTGGAATATACTGTACATCTCATACGTCTCTCTGACCTCGTTACCTAAACTCAAGTTCCTGCCAGTCTTCAACCGAGCCCCTTGTTTTCACACAGCAATGGACTGAATGATATCTATCATATATGCTGGTGAAACTCCTCACTGTCAGGGGAAAAGAAGCAGCTGGTGACTCCACATGTATCGGTGGAGACATGTGGTAGTCTGCAGCCCTCGCCGGATAAGCAGAGGGGGTGGAGCAGCGACCGGGACGGCTCGGGAAGAGTTGGGGTAATTGGCCGGATACAATTGGGGAGAAAAAGGGGGGAAAATCCTCCCCCCCCAAAAATGCACCTACTCGGCCATTACTTATGGTCAGCTGGTAGTCTGACTGTGTCTGCAGAGATGGCGCCATCTGTATCGCTTGTCTTTACTGAGTGTTTGAGATGTCTGTGGGCATCAGCCATTTGGCAGCGGGTCTGCCAGTCAATGCCCCCAACCATTAGCGGTGCTTGTGGGGGGGGGGGCAGGACTTGTTCAAACTGCTGTGGCTGTCGCTTCCATGTGACAGCCACAGCACCTTAAAGAACGAGAATACGGTGAGGCGAAATGCCCGGCAGACAGGTCTCGCTCTGGGGTCAGCCCTCCGCCGTTGGCGAGTACTGGAGGGGGAAGATGGGGAGGAAAGGTGACGCGACGTCGCGGCGTTGGCGTCTGGTTGAGATAAGGGGGAGGGACCGACTTGTTTGCTAGCCGCTCGGCTCGACCCGCCGCTCGGCTCGCCTCTAACTCCCTGTGTTGGTCTCCGCAGTTTCCCGAGTGTGGGTTCTTCGGCATGTTCGACAAGATCCTCCTGTTCCGCCATGACCTGAACTCGGACAACATCCTGGAGCGCCTGATGTCGGCAGAGGACATCCACGAGGGGGACCTGATTGAGGTGGTGCTCTCCGGTAAGGTCGGGGGTCAGAAGGCCGGGGGGTGATGAGCCCAGGTCAGACTCTCTTTTTCTCTGTATTAGCGGTTATTGAAATCGAGGGGGGGTTTGCCTACCGTGATAAATAACCGACGGTCCGTGGATTTGAGGTGAAATCCACCTAAAAACCCAGCATTTCTGGACCCTTTGTGTTTCTGTTCTTCTCTCCCTGTGTTGCCGGTGGCTTCGGGCTTTAAGCGCCGCTGGTTCTGTGTCGTGTGACTTGGAAAATGAAGCTCCGCTGTCGCTGTCCCTCCAAGTCACTCTGGTTATAAGCAGTGGCTAAATGCTTCAAATGTGAATTAAAGCGACCGACCTTCGGTCGGCCTCGGTACGTTCTGGTGTGTGTGTCTGTCTGTGTGTGTGTGTGTGTGTCTGTGTGTGCATGTGTGTGTGTGTGTGTGTGCGGCGTGTAGGAACTCTACATAAATAAATATGATAGTATCCTGGCCCGAGGACGATGAGGTCATAGCAGAGCTACTTGGTCGACGACACAATGGCTCCTTTGTTTAAACGTTTCCTCCGAGAAGCGCCGCCCCGACCGGTAACCCACGGCAACGCTATAGTCTCTTCCTGTCGTGGTTAAGTCACGTTTACATCGCCTCGCCTTACTTTATCTGACAGTATCTTCGCCTCATCTGACGAGGCCTCGCATAACCGCAGCTTACACATGACCACGCGCTGCAGCGGTGCCCCCGGGGGTCTCCGGGTGCATGCGAGGAGGCAGCCCGAGCGTGGTTCTGGCCCACATCCCGAGCGTGGTTCTGACCCACATCCCGAGTGTGGTTCTGGTCCACATCCGGGCAGTTCTCCCCCCGCGGGCTGACCAGCACAACCACCGTCTCCCACTGCTGGTCAGTATGCAGCTCCAGCAGAGAAGCTGTGGGTCGAGTGCCTTGCTGAAGGGCTCTGTCGATGGCGAACAGGACAAGCAGGATGTCCTCGCCTGCAGACTGAGAAGAGGTTCGAGTCCCAGAACAGAACACGAATGTTCTGTTTCCTTCAGCCAGACACGGCTGGCGCGCTGTCTCACTCACTGTACATTTGTGTAAATGAGAATCAGTGATGGTGAGTGACTCAAACAAAGTCTAGGGATTCACAGCAGCCCGGGCTGGGTTTTAGTCCATGACCTGTTGGGTACGGGACCCTCGCTGCTGACCCTATAAGCCCCGCCCACAGGGCAGGTTGCACCAGATCGTGTTTCCTTGTTCCTGGTGCTGCCCCCCGAGTTACCCGGAGTCCATGATCCATAATATTATCACGAGGCCCCTCATTTCCGCTCTGTGTCGACAGGCTGGGCTGATAAACTGAACCCCCCCCCCCGGCCCACCAGCAAGACCTGCATGGTCCCGCACAGACTGGCAGCAACGACTCTAAATTCTTTAAAAACATAAAGATTCGGTGCAGGATGTGAGCGAAGTCGCAGCCCCGTCTGCACGAGACCCGACCTCAGACCACTTCCTCCTCCCTGCAGTGCTCGGACCCACAGCTAGTCTGGATGGGACCTATATATGCAAATGACAGAGGAAGGGTACAGTACAATAGACTACAATAGAATAAGCGTTTGTATGTGTATCATGTTAGATTCTGGCCTCTCTGACGTTTACTGACCGTCTCCTTCCTGTCATTCTTCACCGTCTTATCTGAAAAGCCTGGAAATGGTTTCCGCAAAACAAGAAAAAGGAGAAAAGTTGAAAGGGAATGTGTGCTGGTGTCAGTGGTGCAGAGACATACTGGCATTATAACTACACGAAGGTATTCAGAGATACACATGGTGCAGATGTGTAAACCTACATACAAACAGCATTCTGTGTAAACAGAAGTACGTTTAAAGAGTAACTAAACACCTGTTGTTTCAGTTTCTGTCTCTTGACATGGATACAGGATATAAAGGGGTGTAGCTGTAGAGGACAGTGATGGAGGTGTCCATGTATACAGGATATAAAGAGGTGTGGAGGTAGAGGACAGTGATGGAGGTGTCCATGTATACAGGATATAAAGGGGTGTGGATGTAGAGGACAGTGATGGAGGTGTCCATGTATACAGGATATAAAGGGGTGTGGATGTAGAGGACAGTGATGGAGGTGTCCATGTATACAGGATATAAAGGGTGTAGATGTAGAGGACGGTGATGGAGGTGTCCATGTATACAGGATATAAAGAGGTGTAGCTGTAGAGGACAGTGATGGAGGTGTCCATGTATACAGGATACAAAGCGGTGTAGATGTAGAGGACAGTGATGGGTGTGTCCATGTATACAGGATATAAAGAGGTGTAGATGTAGAGGACGGTGATGGAGGTGTCCATGTATACAGGATATAAAGGGGTGTAGATGTAGAGGACGGTGATGGAGGTGTCCGTGTATACAGGATATAAAGGGGTGTAGATGTAGAGGACAGTGATGGAGGTGTCCATGTGTACAGGATATAAAGGGGTGTAGATGTAGAGGACAGTGATGGAGGTGTCCATGTATACAGGATATAAAGAGGTGTAGATGTAGAGGACAGTGATGGAGGTGTCCATGTATACAGGATATAAAGGGGTGTAGATGTAGAGGACAGTGATGGAGGTGTCCATGTATACAGGATATAAAGGGGTGTAGATGTAGAGGACAGTGATGGAGGTGTCCATGTGTACAGGATATAAAGGGTGTAGATGTAGAGGACAGTGATGGAGGTGTCCATGTATACAGGATATAAAGAGGTGTAGCTGTAGAGGACAGTGATGGAGGTGTCCATGTATACAGGATATAAAGGGTGTAGATGTAGAGGACAGTGATTGAGGTGTCCATGTATACAGGATATAAAGGGTGTAGATGTAGAGGACAGTGATGGAGGTGTCCATGTATATACCCACATCCAGCTTCCCACTTGGAGACAGGGCCAATTGTGTCTGTAGGGACGCCCGAGCAAGCCGGAGGTAAGACCGGGATTCGAACCGCCAACCTCTGTGTTGATTGGCAATGGAATAGCCAACACGCCCAAATTCTTCTTATTTTTGAAATAAATATCAAACTGACTCTACGATCAATAAAGTATCATCTAATTTGTTTCTTTTTTATTATTTTTCATGTATGTCTGTGAACCATTGAACATTTGGGGTCTGGAACATTCCTTCCTTGGTGGAGGGGAGAGAAAAGCGTAGATAAATATGGCAGCGTAGTGAAATTGAGAGCTTTACTGTGATGGCGGACTGCTGCGGTTAGTTGTGCTGTTTAATGGGACCTGCACGTGTCAGTCGTTCCTACCAGACTCGACTTGGACTCAGCACCTTAAAGACTTGGGTGGTCTCGACTGGAAGGCCACGTAGCCCCTTTAACAGTTGAATAAGCTTCGGTTCTGCCATCACCAACATTTCAATGAATTTATGGTTCGGAGGTGAAGAGTCGAAGCCGTATTTCCTGTGATGATGGCTGCCACTCGTGGAAGGAAATGAAGAAAATATCCCACACTGACCACTGCAGCTCCTCACCAGCAGGTCTCCCTGCATGCACTTTCAGACCTCTGCAAATGATCCAGAATGCGGCGGCGTGTCTGGTCTTCAGCCAACCCAAAACAGCACATGTCACCCCGCTGTTCATACCCCCCCCCCCGGCTCCCAGTTGCAGCCCGCATCGAATTCAAAACCTCGATGCTCGCTTACAAAACGGCTCCCGTCTACCTGAACTCCCTCATTCAGGTCTACACTCGGTCCCGCTCACTACGCTCTGCCAATGAAAGGCGCCCTAAGTCACTAGCCAAACTCTTCACTTCTGTAGTTACCGGGTGGGGGAACGAGTTACCAAACTCCATTCGATCTGCTGAGCCCCTTCTCACCCTTAATTGACGAGCTTAAATTGGACCTGGAAAGACAGAATAGTTGACGTATAACTATTGCTGGGAGGGTAAATTGCATTAAAATGAATGTGCTTCCACACTTTTTGCATCTTTTACAATGTCTGTCAGTCTTTTAACCCAAATCCTTTTTTTTGCTCAATAAACAAAACAAACTAATTTCCTCCTTTCTATGACAAGACAGGACCCCTAGCATCAGGAGAGAGTTTTTACGAAGGGATAGATCTGTAGGCGGATCGGTGCTTCCTAACCTAAGAAACTATTATTGGGCAGCCAATACACACAAAATGACTCTCTGGAGCCAGGAACCGACATTTAAGTTGGTGCGAGTTTGAAGCTAGATCCTGTCCTTCTCCTTCACTTTTGGCATAACTTTCAACCAAACTGCCCATTCGGCCAACCCAGTTTTCATGTGACCCAATTGTTCTTTCCACTTTAAGAATCTGGTCTCAATTTAGACTTGCTTTTGGACTTCAGGGATTTTCTAATCACAGTCCCACTCCCAATAACCATCTTGTTCTCTCTCCGGCACTGGTATGGCCTTTTCTTTATGGCAGAGGTCAGGTGTTGTCAGGCTAAGGGAAGTTTACATTGACAATGTCTTTTGTAGCTCCAGTGAACTATGTGAAAAATGTATCCTCCCAAAAATCTCATCTATTCTGATCACTCCAGGTCTGTAACTTTGCTAAATTAAATTACGCCTCCTTCCCCGATATTTCTCCTAACTTGGTAATTGACTCAATTCTGGACATTCCCACGAATCAGAAAGGCCTCATCTCAAAATGTACACCTGAATCTGCCGTCTCACAGAGGCCTCTCTTGATAAAATCAAAAAAGATTGGGAAGGTGAACTTGGCAAAGCTATAGATGACAATGACTGGCATGCTGCATTACCTCGAGCGAATGACGGTACATCTTGTTCCAGGCTTAATCTGATGCGATTTAATGTTAGCACGTCTATTTTACCAACTCCAAACTCTCCAGAATATATTCCACTTATGTCCCATGTCATCGGCAAACGCGACGCACATGTTTTGGTCTTGTCCAAGGTTTTTGGGCAGCTATTTTCAAACACCTTGCTGATGCGGTTCATATTTACGCCATAATGGAACAGCTGGGTCTGAAAGTGGGCCCCATTTAGCTGGCTGTGCCCTGAGCTAGATGAGCGCTAACACATAACCGCTACGTTGAAATCTGGTGCTCAGTTTGTTGCTATTATTGTAGGTTTGATGCTGATGTACTGGGCCTAATAGCACCGAAGTCACCTGACAGAAAAAAAGCGCAAAACAATCGGCATCGATACTGAGCACCAGTGCTGAAAATGGTTCGTTACAGTAGAAAACATACCAGGTAGCTTTTGTATTTCACTTCCTTATAATACCGCCTCACGTCATGGTTGCCAACTGTCACACGTCTGGCGTGAGTCTCGCACTCGCGACACCAAGGCGACTCTCACGGCAGAACACTGCGACAGCAGCAGAGATGAACAGGCCGACGTAAAGGTCCACAATAACGCCAGAAGACAGCTGAGTATTCCAAAACTGGGTGTTTTACGCGGGTGTTTCCACGGAGGCGCATCTTAAAGTACTCTCTGATCGACGCCGATGTAGAGTAAATGCTCAGTAAACAGACAGCTAGCTTACATTAGCTGCGCGGGGTTAAGAGCACGGCAGAGAGAAGAATGGAGGTCTCTCCAGCCAGGTTAACAAAGTTGGCAACTCTGCCTCACATAATAGTTGAGTTCAGGTGAATTGTTGAACTGTCTGTCTCTCTCCCCCCCCCACCCCCCCACCCCCCAGCTCTGGCCACGGTGGAGGACTTCCAGATCCGACCTCACACCCTCTACGTCCACTCCTACAAGGCACCGGCATTCTGCGACGACTGCGGGGAGATGCTGTGGGGTCTGGTCCGTCAGGGCCTCAAGTGTGAAGGTAAGAGGGACGGGTGAGGGGTCCCATTCACACCGGAAACATCCAGGCTGGAGCAGAAAGCCATGCTGGACCTCTAAAACTCTTTGGATTAAGGGTCCATCAGATGATGACAGATGATGTGTCCCACTGTGGTGATTCAGCAGTTTAAAGCTCACACCAAAGATACTCTCTCCCTCTCTCTTCCTCTGTCTCTCTGCTTCTGTCTCTCTGTTTCTCTATGCCTGTCTCTCTCTCTACCTCTACCTCTCTCTACCTCTACCTCTCTTTACCTCTACCTCTCTCTACCTCTACCTCTCTCTACCTCTACCTCTCTCTGCCTCTACCTCTCTCTGCCTGTCTCTCTCTCTACCTCTACCTCTCTCTACCTCTACCTCTCTTTACCTCTACCTCTCTCTACCTCTACCTCTCTCTACCTCTACCTCTCTCTACCTCTACCTCTCTCTGCCTCTACCTCTCTCTGCCTGTCTCTCTCTCTGCCTCTCTCTACCTCTACCTCTCTCTACCTCTACCTCTCTCTGCCTGTCTCTCTCTCTGCCTGTCTCTCTACCTCTACCTCTCTCTACCTCTACCTCTCTCTGCCGCTACCTCTCTCTGCCTGTCTCTCTCTCTCTGCCTCTCTCTGCCTGTCTCTCTGTCTCTGCCTCTCTCTACCTCTACCTCTCTCTGCCTGTCTCTCTCTCTGTCTCTCTCTCTGTCTGTGTCTCTCTTTGTCTCTGTCTCTCTCTCTGCCTCTGTCTTTTTGGCTGTCTCTCTGCCTCTGTCTCTCCCTGCCTCTTTCTGTCTCTGCTTGTCTGTCGCTCTCTCTGCCACTTTCTCTCTCTCTGTCTCTCTCTCTGCCTGTCTCTGTCTCTCTCTCTACCTCTGTCTCTCTCTGCCTCTGTCTCTCTCTCTGCCTGTCTCTGTTTCTCTCTCTACCTCTGTCTCTACCTTTGTCTCTCTGTCTCTCTCTCTGCCTGTCTCTGTCTCTCTCTCTACCTCTGTCTCTACCTTTGTCTCTCTGTCTCTCTGTCTCTGTCTCTCCCTGTGTCTCTTGCTCTCTCTGTCTCTGTCTCCCTGTGTGTTTGTGTGTGTGAAGTCTCTTATAAAAGGCAGATACAGCCGTCGATGTTACACTGTGTTCCATCTTTTGGTTATTTTACAGACAGAGAGACAGACCAGCCATGTTAAAACACACACACACACACACACACACACACACACACACACACACACAGAGCCTGGATGCAGTAGTGTCATGCTCGCTGTGGTGGATTCTGGTTGGTGGAAGTCTGGTTTGTGTGTGAGGTGAAATCTGATCTACATCTGCAGTGAGGAGACTTGCCTGCACTCTGGTTTGGCTTTCATCTCTGTGGTGTCAACACTGACCCGGGTCTCACCTCAAACCACACACACACACACACACACACACACACACACACGTGTGTGTGTCTCAGCAGTAATGGAGTAGTGCAGTCTAAGCGAGGCGTCAAACAACATCTCATGGTCACACACGTCAGCTCCTAACAAGAAAACTACTTGTCCCCTCATGTGTCACAGTTAAACACAGTTAAACACGGTGATGACACAGTTAAACATGATAATGACACAGTTAAACATGGTGATGACACAGTTAAACATGATGACGACACAGTTAAACATGGTGATGACACAGTTAAACACAGTTAAACATGGTGATGACACAGTTAAACATGGTGATGACACAGTTAAACATGATGACGACACAGTTAAACATGGTGATGACACAGTTAAACATGATGATGACACAGTTAAACATGGTGATGACACAGTTAAACATGATGATGACACAGTTAAACATGGTGACGACACAGTTAAACATGATGATGACACAGTTAAACATGATGATGACACAGTTAAACATGATGATGACACAGTTAAACATGATGACGACACAGTTAAACATGATGACGACACAGTTAAACATGATGATGACACAGTTAAACATGATGACGACACAGTTAAACATGGTGACGACACAGTTAAACATGGTGACGACACAGTTAAACATGATGACGACACAGTTAAACATGATGATGACACAGTTAAACATGATGACGACACAGAAACATGATGATGACACAGTTAAACATGGTGACGACACAGTTAAACATGATGATGACAGTTAAACATGATGATGACACAGTTAAACATGATGACGACACAGTTAAACATGATGATGACACAGTTAAACATGATGACGACACAGTTAAACATGATGATGACACAGTTAAACATGGTGATGACACAGTTAAACATGGTGACGACACAGTTAAACATGATGATGACAGTTAAACATGATGATGACACAGTTAAACATGATGATGACACAGTTAAACATGGTGACGACACAGTTAAACATGGTGACGACACAGTTAAACATGATGACGACACAGTTAAACATGGTGACGACACAGTTAAACATGATGACGACACAGTTAAACATGGTGACGACACAGTTAAACATGGTGACGACACAGTTAAACATGGTGATGACACAGTTAAACATGGTGACGACACAGTTAAACATGATGACGACACAGTTAAACATGGTGACGACACAGTTAAACATGATGACGACACAGTTAAACATGGTGACGACACAGTTAAACATGGTGACGACACAGTTAAACATGGTGACGACACAGTTAAACATGGTGATGACACAGTTAAACATGGTGACGACACAGTTAAACATGATGACGACACAGTTAAACATGGTGACGACACAGTTAAACATGATGACGACACAGTTAAACATGGTGACGACACAGTTAAACATGATGACGACACAGTTAAACATGGTGACGACACAGTTAAACATGATGATGACACAGTTAAACATGATGACGACACAGTTAAACATGGTGATGACACAGTTAAACATGATGATGACACAGTTAAACATGATGACGACACAGTTAAACATGGTGACGACACAGTTAAACATGGTGACGACACAGTTAAACATGATGACGACACAGTTAAACATGATGACGACACAGTTAAACATGGTGATGACACAGTTAAACATGATGATGACACAGTTAAACATGATGATGACACAGTTAAACATGGTGATGACACAGTTAAACATGGTGATGACACAGTTAAACATGATGACGACACAGTTAAACATGATGACGACACAGTTAAACATGATGACGACACAGTTAAACATGGTGATGACACAGTTAAACATGATGACGACACAGTTAAACATGGTGACGACACAGTTAAACATGATGACGACACAGTTAAACATGGTGACGACACAGTTAAACATGGTGATGACACAGTTAAACATGGTGACGACACAGTTAAACATGATGACGACACAGTTAAACATGATGACGACACAGTTAAACATGATGACGACACAGTTAAACATGATGACGACACAGTTAAACATGGTGACGACACAGTTAAACATGGTGACGACACAGTTAAACATGGTGACGACACAGTTAAACATGATGACGACACAGTTAAACATGGTGACGACACAGTTAAACATGGTGACGACACAGTTAAACATGGTGATGACACAGTTAAACATGGTGACGACACAGTTAAACATGATGACGACACAGTTAAACATGGTGACGACACAGTTAAACATGATGACGACACAGTTAAACATGGTGACGACACAGTTAAACATGGTGACGACACAGTTAAACATGGTGACGACACAGTTAAACATGGTGACGACACAGTTAAACATGATGACGACACAGTTAAACATGGTGACGACACAGTTAAACATGATGACGACACAGTTAAACATGGTGACGACACAGTTAAACATGATGACGACACAGTTAAACATGATGACGACACAGTTAAACATGGTGACGACACAGTTAAACATGATGACGACACAGTTAAACATGGTGACGACACAGTTAAACATGGTGACGACACAGTTAAACATGGTGATGACACAGTTAAACATGGTGACGACACAGTTAAACATGATGACGACACAGTTAAACATGGTGACGACACAGTTAAACATGATGACGACACAGTTAAACATGGTGACGACACAGTTAAACATGGTGACGACACAGTTAAACATGGTGACGACACAGTTAAACATGGTGACGACACAGTTAAACATGATGACGACACAGTTAAACATGGTGACGACACAGTTAAACATGATGACGACACAGTTAAACATGGTGACGACACAGTTAAACATGATGACGACACAGTTAAACATGATGACGACACAGTTAAACATGGTGACGACACAGTTAAACATGATGACGACACAGTTAAACATGGTGATGACACAGTTAAACATGATGATGACACAGTTAAACATGATGACGACACAGTTAAACATGATGACGACACAGTTAAACATGGTGATGACACAGTTAAACATGATGACGACACAGTTAAACATGGTGATGACACAGTTAAACATGATGACGACACAGTTAAACATGGTGATGACACAGTTAAACATGGTGATGACACAGTTAAACATGGTGACGACACAGTTAAACATGATGACGACACAGTTAAACATGATGACGACACAGTTAAACATGATGATGACACAGTTAAACATGATGATGACACAGTTAAACATGGTGATGACACAGTTAAACATGATGATGACACAGTTAAACATGATGATGACACAGTTAAACATGATGACGACACAGTTAAACATGATGACGACACAGTTAAACATGGTGACGACACAGTTAAACATGATGACGACACAGTTAAACATGGTGACGACACAGTTAAACATGATGACGACACAGTTAAACATGGTGACGACACAGTTAAACATGGTGACGACACAGTTAAACATGGTGACGACACAGTTAAACATGATGACGACACAGTTAAACATGATGACGACACAGTTAAACATGATGACGACACAGTTAAACATGATGACGACACAGTTAAACATGATGACGACACAGTTAAACATGGTGATGACACAGTTAAACATGGTGACGACACAGTTAAACATGATGATGACACAGTTAAACATGGTGACGACACAGTTAAACATGATGACGACACAGTTAAACATGATGACGACACAGTTAAACATGGTGATGACACAGTTAAACATGATGATGACACAGTTAAACATGATGATGACACAGTTAAACATGGTGACGACACAGTTAAACATGGTGACGACACAGTTAAACATGGTGATGACACAGTTAAACATGGTGACGACACAGTTAAACATGATGATGACACAGTTAAACATGGTGACGACACAGTTAAACATGGTGACGACACAGTTAAACATGGTGATGACACAGTTAAACATGGTGACGACACAGTTAAACATGATGATGACACAGTTAAACATGGTGACGACACAGTTAAACATGATGACGACACAGTTAAACATGGTGATGACACAGTTAAACATGGTGATGACACAGTTAAACATGGTGATGACACAGTTAAACATGGTGACGACACAGTTAAACATGATGACGACACAGTTAAACATGGTGACGACACAGTTAAACATGATGATGACACAGTTAAACATGGTGACGACACAGTTAAACATGATGACGACACAGTTAAACATGATGACGACACAGTTAAACATGGTGATGACACAGTTAAACATGATGATGACACAGTTAAACATGATGATGACACAGTTAAACATGGTGATGACACAGTTAAACATGATGATGACACAGTTAAACATGATGACGACACAGTTAAACATGATGACGACACAGTTAAACATGGTGATGACACAGTTAAACATGATGACGACACAGTTAAACATGGTGATGACACAGTTAAACATGATGACGACACAGTTAAACATGGTGATGACACAGTTAAACATGGTGACGACACAGTTAAACATGGTGACGACACAGTTAAACATGATGACGACACAGTTAAACATGATGACGACACAGTTAAACATGATGATGACACAGTTAAACATGGTGATGACACAGTTAAACATGGTGATGACACAGTTAAACATGATGATGACACAGTTAAACATGATGATGACACAGTTAAACATGGTGACGACACAGTTAAACATGATGATGACACAGTTAAACATGGTGATGACACAGTTAAACATGGTGACGACACAGTTAAACATGGTGACGACACAGTTAAACATGATGATGACAGTTAAACATGATGATGGCACAGTTAAACATGGTGATGACACAGTTAAACATGGTGATGACACAGTTAAACATGATGATGACAGTTAAACATGGTGAGGACACAGTTAAACATGATGATGACACAGTTAAACATGGTGATGACACAGTTAAACATGATGATGACACAGTTAAACATGATGATGACACAGTTAAACATGATGATGACACAGTTAAACATGATGATGACACAGTTAAACATGGTGATGACACAGTTAAACATGGTGACGACACAGTTAAACATGATGATGACACAGTTAAACATGATGATGACACAGTTAAACATGATGACGACACAGTTAAACATGATGACGACACAGTTAAACATGATGACGACACAGTTAAACATGATGACGACACAGTTAAACATGATGATGACACAGTTAAACATGGTGATGACACAGTTAAACATGATGACGACACAGTTAAACATGATGACGACACAGTTAAACATGGTGATGACACAGTTAAACATGATGATGACACAGTTAAACATGATGATGACACAGTTAAACATGGTGATGACACAGTTAAACATGATGATGACACAGTTAAACATGATGACGACACAGTTAAACATGATGACGACACAGTTAAACATGGTGATGACACAGTTAAACATGATGACGACACAGTTAAACATGGTGATGACACAGTTAAACATGATGACGACACAGTTAAACATGGTGATGACACAGTTAAACATGGTGATGACACAGTTAAACATGGTGACGACACAGTTAAACATGATGACGACACAGTTAAACATGGTGATGACACAGTTAAACATGATGATGACACAGTTAAACATGGTGACGACACAGTTAAACATGATGACGACACAGTTAAACATGATGATGACACAGTTAAACATGGTGATGACACAGTTAAACATGGTGATGACACAGTTAAACATGATGATGACACAGTTAAACATGATGATGACACAGTTAAACATGGTGACGACACAGTTAAACATGATGATGACACAGTTAAACATGGTGATGACACAGTTAAACATGGTGACGACACAGTTAAACATGGTGACGACACAGTTAAACATGATGATGACAGTTAAACATGGTGACGACACAGTTAAACATGATGATGACACAGTTAAACATGGTGATGACACAGTTAAACATGATGATGACACAGTTAAACATGATGATGACACAGTTAAACATGATGATGACACAGTTAAACATGATGACGACACAGTTAAACATGGTGACGACACAGTTAAACATGGTGATGACACAGTTAAACATGGTGACGACACAGTTAAACATGATGATGACAGTTAAACATGATGATGGCACAGTTAAACATGATGATGACACAGTTAAACATGATGATGACACAGTTAAACATGGTGACGACACAGTTAAACATGGTGATGACACAGTTAAACATGGTGACGACACAGTTAAACATGATGATGACACAGTTAAACATGATGATGACACAGTTAAACATGATGACGACACAGTTAAACATGGTGACGACACAGTTAAACATGATGACGACACAGTTAAACATGGTGACGACACAGTTAAACATGATGATGACACAGTTAAACATGATGACGACACAGTTAAACATGGTGATGACACAGTTAAACATGATGACGACACAGTTAAACATGATGACGACACAGTTAAACATGGTGACGACACAGTTAAACATGGTGACGACACAGTTAAACATGATGACGACACAGTTAAACATGATGACGACACAGTTAAACATGGTGATGACACAGTTAAACATGATGATGACACAGTTAAACATGATGATGACACAGTTAAACATGGTGATGACACAGTTAAACATGATGATGACACAGTTAAACATGATGACGACACAGTTAAACATGATGACGACACAGTTAAACATGGTGACGACACAGTTAAACATGGTGACGACACAGTTAAACATGGTGACGACACAGTTAAACATGGTGACGACACAGTTAAACATGATGACGACACAGTTAAACATGGTGACGACACAGTTAAACATGATGACGACACAGTTAAACATGGTGACGACACAGTTAAACATGGTGACGACACAGTTAAACATGGTGATGACACAGTTAAACATGGTGATGACACAGTTAAACATGGTGACGACACAGTTAAACATGATGACGACACAGTTAAACATGGTGACGACACAGTTAAACATGATGACGACACAGTTAAACATGGTGACGACACAGTTAAACATGATGACGACACAGTTAAACATGGTGACGACACAGTTAAACATGATGATGACACAGTTAAACATGATGACGACACAGTTAAACATGGTGATGACACAGTTAAACATGATGATGACACAGTTAAACATGATGACGACACAGTTAAACATGGTGACGACACAGTTAAACATGGTGACGACACAGTTAAACATGATGACGACACAGTTAAACATGATGACGACACAGTTAAACATGGTGATGACACAGTTAAACATGATGATGACACAGTTAAACATGATGATGACACAGTTAAACATGGTGATGACACAGTTAAACATGGTGATGACACAGTTAAACATGATGACGACACAGTTAAACATGATGACGACACAGTTAAACATGATGACGACACAGTTAAACATGGTGATGACACAGTTAAACATGATGACGACACAGTTAAACATGGTGACGACACAGTTAAACATGATGACGACACAGTTAAACATGGTGACGACACAGTTAAACATGGTGATGACACAGTTAAACATGGTGACGACACAGTTAAACATGATGACGACACAGTTAAACATGATGACGACACAGTTAAACATGATGACGACACAGTTAAACATGATGACGACACAGTTAAACATGATGACGACACAGTTAAACATGGTGATGACACAGTTAAACATGGTGACGACACAGTTAAACATGATGATGACACAGTTAAACATGGTGACGACAAAGTTAAACATGATGACGACACAGTTAAACATGATGACGACACAGTTAAACATGGTGATGACACAGTTAAACATGATGATGACACAGTTAAACATGATGATGACACAGTTAAACATGGTGACGACACAGTTAAACATGGTGACGACACAGTTAAACATGGTGACGACACAGTTAAACATGGTGACGACACAGTTAAACATGATGACGACACAGTTAAACATGGTGACGACACAGTTAAACATGGTGACGACACAGTTAAACATGGTGATGACACAGTTAAACATGGTGACGACACAGTTAAACATGATGACGACACAGTTAAACATGGTGACGACACAGTTAAACATGATGACGACACAGTTAAACATGGTGACGACACAGTTAAACATGGTGATGACACAGTTAAACATGGTGACGACACAGTTAAACATGGTGACGACACAGTTAAACATGGTGACGACACAGTTAAACATGATGACGACACAGTTAAACATGGTGACGACACAGTTAAACATGATGACGACACAGTTAAACATGGTGACGACACAGTTAAACATGATGACGACACAGTTAAACATGATGACGACACAGTTAAACATGGTGACGACACAGTTAAACATGATGATGACACAGTTAAACATGGTGATGACACAGTTAAACATGATGATGACACAGTTAAACATGATGACGACACAGTTAAACATGATGACGACACAGTTAAACATGGTGATGACACAGTTAAACATGATGACGACACAGTTAAACATGGTGATGACACAGTTAAACATGATGACGACACAGTTAAACATGGTGATGACACAGTTAAACATGGTGATGACACAGTTAAACATGGTGACGACACAGTTAAACATGATGACGACACAGTTAAACATGATGACGACACAGTTAAACATGATGATGACACAGTTAAACATGATGATGACACAGTTAAACATGATGATGACACAGTTAAACATGATGATGACACAGTTAAACATGATGACGACACAGTTAAACATGATGACGACACAGTTAAACATGGTGATGACACAGTTAAACATGATGACGACACAGTTAAACATGGTGACGACACAGTTAAACATGATGACGACACAGTTAAACATGGTGACGACACAGTTAAACATGGTGATGACACAGTTAAACATGGTGACGACACAGTTAAACATGATGACGACACAGTTAAACATGATGACGACACAGTTAAACATGATGACGACACAGTTAAACATGGTGATGACACAGTTAAACATGGTGACGACACAGTTAAACATGATGATGACACAGTTAAACATGGTGACGACACAGTTAAACATGATGACGACACAGTTAAACATGATGACGACACAGTTAAACATGGTGATGACACAGTTAAACATGATGATGACACAGTTAAACATGATGATGACACAGTTAAACATGGTGACGACACAGTTAAACATGGTGACGACACAGTTAAACATGGTGATGACACAGTTAAACATGGTGACGACACAGTTAAACATGATGATGACACAGTTAAACATGGTGACGACACAGTTAAACATGGTGACGACACAGTTAAACATGGTGATGACACAGTTAAACATGGTGACGACACAGTTAAACATGATGATGACACAGTTAAACATGGTGACGACACAGTTAAACATGATGACGACACAGTTAAACATGGTGATGACACAGTTAAACATGGTGATGACACAGTTAAACATGGTGATGACACAGTTAAACATGGTGACGACACAGTTAAACATGATGACGACACAGTTAAACATGGTGACGACACAGTTAAACATGATGATGACACAGTTAAACATGGTGACGACACAGTTAAACATGATGACGACACAGTTAAACATGATGACGACACAGTTAAACATGATGACACAGTTAAACATGATGATGACACAGTTAAACATGATGATGACACAGTTAAACATGGTGATGACACAGTTAAACATGATGATGACACAGTTAAACATGATGACGACACAGTTAAACATGATGACGACACAGTTAAACATGGTGATGACACAGTTAAACATGATGACGACACAGTTAAACATGGTGATGACACAGTTAAACATGATGACGACACAGTTAAACATGGTGATGACACAGTTAAACATGGTGACGACACAGTTAAACATGGTGACGACACAGTTAAACATGATGACGACACAGTTAAACATGATGACGACACAGTTAAACATGATGATGACACAGTTAAACATGGTGATGACACAGTTAAACATGGTGATGACACAGTTAAACATGATGATGACACAGTTAAACATGATGATGACACAGTTAAACATGGTGACGACACAGTTAAACATGATGATGACACAGTTAAACATGGTGATGACACAGTTAAACATGGTGACGACACAGTTAAACATGGTGACGACACAGTTAAACATGATGATGACAGTTAAACATGATGATGGCACAGTTAAACATGGTGATGACACAGTTAAACATGGTGATGACACAGTTAAACATGATGATGACAGTTAAACATGGTGACGACACAGTTAAACATGATGATGACACAGTTAAACATGGTGATGACACAGTTAAACATGATGATGACACAGTTAAACATGATGATGACACAGTTAAACATGGTGATGACACAGTTAAACATGGTGACGACACAGTTAAACATGATGATGACACAGTTAAACATGGTGACGACACAGTTAAACATGATGACGACACAGTTAAACATGGTGATGACACAGTTAAACATGGTGATGACACAGTTAAACATGGTGATGACACAGTTAAACATGGTGACGACACAGTTAAACATGATGACGACACAGTTAAACATGGTGACGACACAGTTAAACATGATGATGACACAGTTAAACATGGTGACGACACAGTTAAACATGATGACGACACAGTTAAACATGATGACGACACAGTTAAACATGGTGATGACACAGTTAAACATGATGATGACACAGTTAAACATGATGATGACACAGTTAAACATGGTGATGACACAGTTAAACATGATGATGACACAGTTAAACATGATGACGACACAGTTAAACATGATGACGACACAGTTAAACATGGTGATGACACAGTTAAACATGATGACGACACAGTTAAACATGGTGATGACACAGTTAAACATGATGACGACACAGTTAAACATGGTGATGACACAGTTAAACATGGTGACGACACAGTTAAACATGGTGACGACACAGTTAAACATGATGACGACACAGTTAAACATGATGACGACACAGTTAAACATGATGATGACACAGTTAAACATGGTGATGACACAGTTAAACATGGTGATGACACAGTTAAACATGATGATGACACAGTTAAACATGATGATGACACAGTTAAACATGGTGACGACACAGTTAAACATGATGATGACACAGTTAAACATGGTGATGACACAGTTAAACATGGTGACGACACAGTTAAACATGGTGACGACACAGTTAAACATGATGATGACAGTTAAACATGATGATGGCACAGTTAAACATGGTGATGACACAGTTAAACATGGTGATGACACAGTTAAACATGATGATGACAGTTAAACATGGTGACGACACAGTTAAACATGATGATGACACAGTTAAACATGGTGATGACACAGTTAAACATGATGATGACACAGTTAAACATGATGATGACACAGTTAAACATGATGATGACACAGTTAAACATGATGATGACACAGTTAAACATGGTGATGACACAGTTAAACATGGTGACGACACAGTTAAACATGATGATGACAGTTAAACATGATGATGGCACAGTTAAACATGATGACGACACAGTTAAACATGATGACGACACAGTTAAACATGATGACGACACAGTTAAACATGATGACGACACAGTTAAACATGATGATGACACAGTTAAACATGGTGATGACACAGTTAAACATGATGACGACACAGTTAAACATGATGACGACACAGTTAAACATGGTGATGACACAGTTAAACATGATGATGACACAGTTAAACATGATGATGACACAGTTAAACATGGTGATGACACAGTTAAACATGATGATGACACAGTTAAACATGATGACGACACAGTTAAACATGATGACGACACAGTTAAACATGGTGATGACACAGTTAAACATGATGACGACACAGTTAAACATGATGACGACACAGTTAAACATGGTGACGACACAGTTAAACATGGTGATGACACAGTTAAACATGGTGATGACACAGTTAAACATGGTGACGACACAGTTAAACATGATGACGACACAGTTAAACATGGTGATGACACAGTTAAACATGATGATGACACAGTTAAACATGGTGACGACACAGTTAAACATGATGACGACACAGTTAAACATGATGATGACACAGTTAAACATGGTGATGACACAGTTAAACATGGTGATGACACAGTTAAACATGATGATGACACAGTTAAACATGATGATGACACAGTTAAACATGGTGACGACACAGTTAAACATGATGATGACACAGTTAAACATGGTGATGACACAGTTAAACATGGTGACGACACAGTTAAACATGGTGACGACACAGTTAAACATGATGATGACAGTTAAACATGGTGATGACACAGTTAAACATGGTGACGACACAGTTAAACATGATGATGACACAGTTAAACATGGTGATGACACAGTTAAACATGATGATGACACAGTTAAACATGATGATGACACAGTTAAACATGGTGATGACACAGTTAAACATGGTGATGACACAGTTAAACATGGTGACGACACAGTTAAACATGATGACGACACAGTTAAACATGGTGACGACACAGTTAAACATGATGATGACACAGTTAAACATGATGATGACACAGTTAAACATGGTGATGACACAGTTAAACATGATGATGACACAGTTAAACATGATGATGACACAGTTAAACATGATGATGACACAGTTAAACATGATGATGACACAGTTAAACATGATGACGACACAGTTAAACATGGTGATGACACAGTTAAACATGATGACGACACAGTTAAACATGATGATGACACAGTTAAACATGATGATGACACAGTTAAACATGATGATGACACAGTTAAACATGGTGATGACACAGTTAAACATGATGACGACACAGTTAAACATGGTGATGACACAGTTAAACATGGTGATGACACAGTTAAACATGATGACGACACAGTTAAACATGGTGATGACACAGTTAAACATGATGACACAGTTAAACATGGTGATGACACAGTTAAACATGGTGATGACACAGTTAAACATGGTGACGACACAGTTAAACATGATGACACAGTTAAACATGGTGATGACACAGTTAAACATGGTGATGACACAGTTAAACATGGTGACGACACAGTTAAACATGGTGATGACACAGTTAAACATGGTGATGACACAGTTAAACATGGTGATGACACAGTTAAACATGGTGATGACACAGTTAAACATGGTGATGACACAGTTAAACATGATGATGACACAGTTAAACATGATGATGACACAGTTAAACATGGTGATGACACAGTTAAACATGGTGATGACACAGTTAAACATGGTGATGACACAGTTAAACATGGTGATGACACAGTTAAACATGATGATGACACAGTTAAACATGGTGATGACACAGTTAAACATGGTGATGACACAATTTAAACAACCACACAAGGGTTTCACATTATTGTGTCCACCATTTCTGTTCCTTTCATTCCCCTGAAAAGACGCTTGTCTCTTGGGCTGTGTGTTATTGTGTAGGGCTGTTTGTCGCCTGTTTCTGATGTCTGCTGTTTCACTGTTCTTCTAATTAAGTGATGGGGTTTTGTGGCGTTACACCTCCCTTCCTGACTTTGCCCCCTTGCCTGTGTCTCCATCGCAGGATGCGGTCTGAACTACCACAAACGCTGCGCTTTCAAGATCCCGAACAACTGCAGCGGCGTGAGGAAGAGACGTCTGTCCAACGTCTCGCTGCCGGGCTCCGTCCTGTCCGCGCCGCGCTCCTCCCCCACCATCGAACACGTCCCTGCGCCACAGGAAGAGGTAGGGGGCGCCGCAGGGTCCGTCTGTCATGCTGACCCGAGGTCGCATGGAGGTGGAATGGGTTTGTTCACAAAAGGCAGTGCGACCTTTGGCCTGTGTCTGTTGTGAAGGTGTGTGGTGATGTGTTGCACACAGGCGGTGCAGCGCTTTGCTTTTCCTGCTGCACACAGTCATGCACACATCAAGCACACAACACACACACACACACAGTCATGCACACAACACACACAGTCATGCACACATCAAGCACACAGTCATGCACACAACACACACACACACACACACAGTCATGCACACAACACACACACAGTCATGCACACAACAAGCACACAGTCATGCACACAACAAGCACACAACACACACACACAGTCATGCATACAAAAAGCACACAGTCATGCACACAACAAGCACACAACACACACACACAGTCATGCACACAACACACACACAGTCATGCACACATCAAGCACACAACACACACACACACACAGTCATGCACACATCAAGCACACAACACACACACACACAGTCATGCACACAACACACACACAGTCATGCACACAACACACACACAGTCATGCACACAACACACACACACAGTCATGCACACATCAAGCACACAACACACACACAGTCATGCACACAACACACACACAGTCATGCACACAACAAGCACACAGTCATGCACACAACACACACAGTCATGCACACAACACACACAGTCATGCACACAACAAGCACACAACACACACACACAGTCATGCACACAACACACACACAGTCATGCACACAACAAGCACACAACACACGCACACAGTCATGCACACAACACACACACAGTCATGCACACAACAAGCACACAGTCATGCACACAACACACACACAGTCATGCACACAACACACACAATCATGCACACACAAACACACAGTCATGCACAGAACAAACACACAGTCATGCACACAACACACACACAGTCATGCACACAACAAGCACACAGTCATGCACACAACACACACACAGTCATGCACACAACACACACAGTCATGCACACAACAAACACACAGTCATGCACACAACACACACACATTCATGCACACAACACACACAGTCATGCACACAACACACACAGTCATGCACACAACACACACACAGTCATGCACACAACACACACACAGTCATGCACACAACACACACACAATCATGCACACAACAAGCACACAGTCATGCACACAACACACACACAGTCATGCACACAACACACACAGTCATGCACACAACAAACACACAGTCATGCACACAACACACACAGTCATGCACACAGTCATGCACACAACACACACACAGTCATGCACACAACAAGCACACAGTCATGCACACAACACACACAGTCATGCACACAACACACACAGTCATGCACACAACAAGCACACAGTCATGCACACAACACACACAGTCATGCACACAACACACACACAGTCATGCACACAACACACACAGTCATGCACACAACACACACAGTCATGCACACAACAAACACACAGTCATGCACACAACAAGCACACAGTCATGCATACAACACACACACAGTCATGCACACAACACACATAGTCATGCACACAACAAACACACAGTCATGCACACAACAAACACATAGTCATGCATACAACACACATAGTCATGCACACAACAAGCACACAGTCATGCACACAACACACACACAGTCATGCACACAACAAACACACAGTCATGCACACAACAAACACAGTCATGCACACAACAAGCACACAGTCATGCACACAACACACACACAGTCATGCACACAACAAGCACACAGTCATGCACACAACACACACACAGTCATGCACACAACACACACAGTCATGCACACAACAAACACACAGTCATGCACACAACAAACACACAGTCATGCACACAACAAACACACAGTCATGCACACAACAAACACACAGTCATGCACACAACAAGCACACAGTCATGCACACAACACACACACAGTCATGCACACAACAAACACAGTCATGCACACAACACACACACAGTCATGCACACAACACACACAGTCATGCACACAACACACACAGTCATGTACACAACAAGCACACAGTCATGCACACAACACACACAGTCATGCACACAACACACACAGTCATGCACACAACAAGCACACAGTCATGCACACAACACACACACAGTTATGCACACAACACACACAGTCATGCACACAACAAGCACACAGTCATGCATGCGCACATTAAACACCATTATCATAATTTATACAGCCTTGCACAGTGGCCATGTTCTCCCTAACACTGACACACACACACACACACACACGCTTGTGAAAAAACAAAACAGGCCTACGAAGTCCCCCGACCAGCCATCCACCCACACACACACACTCACATTCCATCAGCAGACACTGGGCATGCTCAGGACTCATAGCTGCAGGCTAACCAGTGGATTTTCCATCCAGCTGAGTCCTCTGCTGGTCGCTGGACTGATCAGGTTTATGACCGACACCGTGTGTGCACGTACGCTACAGTGTGAGGAATAAGCAACACAATTTTATCAGGTTAATCATTTTCCAATGTTCCCCTCACATCACCTGACCGTCCCAGCTCAGGACACACGATGAAGCAGAGCCCGTGTTAACCATCCATCCTGTCATTACAGTCCCAAGCTGTTTCAGTCTGTCAGCACTAGTCAGGACTACGCTGCCTTGTTGCAGCACACTACTGCCCATGTCCAGTGCATGTTGCCGTGCACCAAAAGGATTCTGGGTAAATGAGTGCTTTTCTAATGTCTCCCAAAGAATGCGTCACATCAGTGGATGGATTTTACTACTTTGTCTGAGAATGTTCTCACACGCCTTTACGCAGTACTAACTGTCTTCAGGATTAAACCAAATGATGGTTAAATTCCTCAACATACAGACGAGCAGCGAGACCTGTGGAACAAACACGTCACCTCTCCGGACCAGACACTCTTGTCCCATGTCATCTTCTGTGTGTGTGAACGGTGTGATGTGAGTCTCCCCCATGTGCATGTGTCCTCCTGTCAGGTCTACATGGTGATGGGCTGGGCTGGGCTGTTCCGGTGGCGCCTGGACACTGCTTGGCACCCTCCTCACCATATGCGTCATATATTTTGTAATTCCATTATAATTCTGTTATCTTTCCATTTTTACACCCTGCGATAACCAGTTGATACAAAGAAGAAGTGTGGCCTGGATGGTCAGCCAAGTAAGACAGTCAGAAACCGAAGCAGATTTCTCACAGACCTCGACTATGCTGATGACATAGCTCTTACAGCATCACTTCTGCAAGGAGCCCAAGAGCTGTTAACCTGTCTTGGAGAAGCGTCAGTTAGAGTTGGTCTCAGTATTAATTCCAGAAAGACCGAGTACATGTCGATCAGTGAGGACACAACGTGCCAACCAATCACGGCCAATAATGGAACACCGCTAAACGAGGTCACCGACCGCAGATATCTTGGATCTTTTGCTGCCGACAGTAAGAAAGATTTTATGTCAAGGAAAGGACAAGCCTGGAATGCCTGTAACGAATTACATCACACGGAGGTCTGACATTTCTGACGAGGGAAAACTAGCTTTCTGCAGAGCACGTGTTGAAAGTATCCTACTTCATGGGTCGGAGACATGGACCATGAAAGAAGATCTTCAGGCGAGACTCGATGGGCCGTACACACGCCTCCCAATGAGAGTTGATACAAAGAAGAACTGTGGCCTGGATGGTCCGCCAAGTAAGACGGTCAGAAACCGAAGCAGATTTCTCACAGACCTCGGCTATGCTGATGACATAGCTCTTACAGCATCACTTCTGCAAGGAGCCCAAGAGCTGTTAACCTGTCTTGGAGAAGCGTCAGTTAGAGTTGGTCTCAGTATTAATTCCAGAAAGACCCAGTACATGTCGATCAGTGAGGACACTTCATGGGTCGGAGACATGGACCATGAAAGAAGATCTTCAGGCGAGACTCGATGGACCGTACAGACGCCTCCCGATGAGCGTGAAGAACACCTCCTGGCAGGAGCAGGAAACCGAAGCTGAAATCCACGGTGCTACGTCACCTGTCTCACCCATGGCTGCACGGTGGAGAGCGCGTTTTGCGGGACGTTGGTATAGAGCAAGAGATCCGAGTATGTCCGGCGTTATCTGCGTGCGTCTCCCGTGTCCTAACAGAGGGAGGCGCCCTTTCAGCTACGTAGACTGTATTTCAAGAGACCCTCAAAGAAATGTTCAAGGCCCATCAAATCAAATGGGAAACAGAGGATGCTGGCGTGGCGTTGTGAACGCACGCTTGACTGCGGTCGAAGGAGGAGGATGATGATGATGGCTTTCAACGTCCTATTGTGTAAACGCAACATCATTGCGCGTCGTCCGTCTTGGGAGAGAGATCCTCCTCTGTCGCTCTCCCTGAGGTTCCCTCCTATTTTTTTCTCTCTCTCTTTTGTCAGGGAGTTGTTCCTTATCTGATGCGAGGGTCTAAGGACAGGATGTTGTGTTGCTGTAAAGCCCACGGAGGCACATTTGTCATTTGTGATATCGGGCTGCACAAATAAAATGGACTCGACTAGACTCTCTCCAGCAACCCTCTAAATTACAGACTTTTGTCACACAGAAATGAACAAGCGACGCACGAGTAGAATAGATGTGATTGAACTATGATGGTGGTCATTACTGAGTATTGTGTGACTGAAGTAGCCTCTTTTCTACATCTCTGGTTTGTGTACTTGTCCTTGTTATGTGATGTTAAATATAATCTACGTCACACACTGTGTGGGATAAAGTCACACATCACATTGTACCAAATCTATATTACACACATTTTAATGTTGATAGTTTCGTTGGAGTGAATGGTCTTTAAAGGTTCCTCTCCTCTTTTAAGCCTTTATTGTCATTTCCATCGAGAGTCTGAGCTGTTGTGTGTCTGTGTGTGTGTGTCCACGTCTAGTCTGGCAGACTACTCGACCTCGCAGCCTAATGTGTTTTGTGAACAGTGATGACTGTATGATGAAGAACCTCGTGGTTGTTCTTGCTGTCGCCGCTCCCTCTCTTCTTCTATTCTCTAGCTCGCTCGACCAGCGCCGCTCTCCGTCGCTGCACGATCTGAGTCACATCTACGGGTGACTCGGATCAGGCGGCGACGGTGTCAGAACCCAAACGTTACGCAGTCCATCGAGTCTCGAAAGTAAACGAGAAGTCGAGTCGTATTTTCCAAGCCGGCAAATCGTTCCCTGCTGATCTCAGCGCAGCACCGGAGGAGCCAGCGGTAATTCTCCTTATTCACCTCCCCGCTACCCGGAAGGGCCCTAGTCTCCACTGTTAAAACTCTGCTATGGAAATACCGTTTCAGCAGCAGGACTAATCACAGTCACAGCTGGGAATCATCTCGGTTTCCGTACTGTTGTTTTATGAGTGAAAGTCAGTCAGCAGAGCAGCCATTCACCTTCATCCATCTTCTGTCACGGAAACCACGGCGGTTAAACACATCTGGAGTCTTTTAATGAGGACTTTCAAATGGTGACGGCCTGACCTCTGTCATTTCATGTCAGACTTGGTCACTTCCATGTGAGGGTCCACCTAGGAAGGCTGCACATCCACAGACCGACAGGCAAAACATTTTATTAGTTAGATGTTTTAGCTTGAGCGTATTTCCCCGTATATCCTGCTGAATCCACTTGCACATTAACAACTGATATCCTGCTGAATCAACTTGCACATTAACAACTGATATCCCGCTGAATCAACTTGCACATTAACAGCTGATATCCTGCTGAATCAACTTGCACATTAACAACTGATATCCCGCTGAATCAACTTGCACATTAACAACTGATATCCTTCTGAATCCACTTGCACATTAACAACTGATATCCTGCTGAATCCACTTGCACATTAACAACTGATATCCCGCTGAATCAACTTGCACATTAACAACTGATATCCCGCTGAATCAACTTGCACATTAACAACTGATATCCCGCTGAATCAACTTGCACATTAACAACTGATATCCTGCTGAATCCACTTGCACATTAACAACTGATATCCTGCTGAATCCACTTGCACATTAACAACTGATATCCTGCTGAATCAACTTGCACATTAACAACTGATATCCTGCTGAATCCACTTGCACATTAACAACTGATATCCTGCTGAATCCACTTGCATATTAACAACCGATATCCTGCTGAATCCACTTGCACATTAACAACTGATATCCTGCTGAATCCACTTGCATATTAACAACTGATATCCTGCTGAATCCACTTGCATATTAACAACTGATATCCTGCTGAATCAACTTGCACATTAACAACTGATATCCTGCTGAATCCACTTGCACATTAACAACTGATATCCTGCTGAATCCACTTGCACATTAACAACTGATATCCTGCTGAATCCACTTGCACATTAACAACTGATATCCTGCTGAATCCACTTGCACATTAACAACTGATATCCTGCTGAATCAACTTGGGTGCTGTGCAAAAGTCTTACAATGGCTGGAAAAACACTGGTTTTTCTGTGTGTGTGTGTGTGTGTGTGTGTGTGTGTGTGTGTGTGTGTGTGTGTGTGTGTGTGTGTGTTGTCACCAAGTTGGAGCAGCGGAGAAGGGAGATACTGTGTCCTCCTGGTGGAGGTCTGCTCTCTACTAAGTGCACGCTGGTTCTGGCTGAAATCTGTTTTTCAGTGAAAATTCACTTTAGGTGAAATATCAGGAGTCAGCAACACTTTGTCGTTTCATTTCACTTGAACACGTGAAAGGAAACGACATGCCGCTTCATGTGTAACCAAGGGGTTTGTTTAAATATCTATCATCTGAGAAAGGTGACATAACGAATACTGTCTAGAATAAAAAGTAATTTATAATTAAGGGTAGCGAGTTATCTGACGAAAAAGACTTGACCGACTGAGTTCTCTTTCACAGTCATTGGTGGTTTGTTTTCTACGTTAGTTTGTCGTTCGCTTCATGAAAGTAAACCAGAATCTGATCAGGATGCGGAGGCGTAAACCATTCAAATCAAATAACACTTTTATTGTTCCACTTTTTCTTTCCTCAGCAGCGCCCCCTGCTGGGTGCCGGGAAGCGTAACTCCCTGCTGAGCGGCCGGCCCATTTGGATGGAGAAGATGGTTCTGGGCAGAGTCAAGGTTCCTCACACCTTCTCGGTTCACACCTACACCCGACCAACCATCTGCCAATACTGCAAACGCCTGCTGAAGGGCCTCTTCAGACAGGGCATGCAGTGTAAAGGTACAACTCAGACACAGACAGACGGACAGACGGACAGGTTGACAGACAGATTTTTTTTTTTTTAAATTAGGCCCTACGTTCCCACATTTCTACCCCTGGTAGTTGAGGGTTCGCCGCTCAATCCCGCGGCTGGCGATTTGAAGGAGAGAGCTAGCTTCCAAACTCTCTCGAGCTCAACACCGCCACTCCAACATGGGGTTGCTGTGGAGGGACGAACCCTCGTACCGAAATTAAACCCCATCTCCATGAAACACAGCCATCTGAGCAAACACTGTGGACCAGGGGGTCGGTCCTGTCCACTATAGCTCTTCACCCAATATTGCGGAAAAGAATGACTCGTTCATTTACTATGAAGTGCTTCCAAAATATCTTGTGGGAGGATAGGGCTTAAATTGAAGGGAAATGTAGGAACACAAGACCTAATTTTGAAAATGTCCTAGAAATGTGGGAACATAGGGCCTAATTTTCAACATTTTCAGTGAAAACAAAAATTCTTAGAAATGTGGGACCATTGGGCTGTGGGCCAATTGGGCTGTGGGACCATTGGACTGTGGGACCATTGGGCTGTGGGACCATTGGGCTGTGGGACCATTGGGCTGTGGGACCATTGGGCTGTGGGACCATTGGGCTGTGGGACCATTGGGCTGTGGGAACATAGGGCTGTGGGACCATTGGGCTGTGGGAACATAGGGCTGTGGGCCCATTGGGATGTGGGACCATTGGGCTGTGGGAACATAGGGCTGTGGGACCATTGGGCTGTGGGACCATTGGGCTGTGGGACTATTGGGCTGTGGGAACATAGGGCTGTGGGACTATTGGGCTGTGGGAACATAGGGCTGTGGGCCCATTGGGATGTGGGCCCATTGGGCTGTGGGAACATAGGGCTGTGGGACCATTGGGCTGTGGGAACATAGGGCTGTGGGACCATTGGGCTGTGGGAACATAGGGCTGTGGGACCATTGGGCTGTGGGAACATAGGGCTGTGGGAACATAGGGCTGTGGGACCATTGGGCTGTGGGAACATAGGGCTGTGGGACCATTGGGCTGTGGGACCATTGGGCTGTGGGAACATAGGGCTGTGGGACCATTGGGCTGTGGGACCATTGGGCTGTGGGAACATAGGGCTGTGGGACCATTGGGCTGTGGGACCATTGGGCTGTGGGACCATTGGGCTGTGGGACCATTGGGTTGTGGGACCATTGGGCTGTGGGAACATAGGGCTGTGGGAACATAGGGCTGACCCCACAGAGGGAGATAGATGGAAAGACAGACCGACAGACATAGTGACAGCCAGAGAGAGAGACAGACAGGTCATGCTGTGTATCAAGAAAAAAGGGCGGGCTCTAGATAATTGAGGGACTCCCAGTTCACCCACCCTCCTTTAGAATAGACAGAGATTGCTGCCTCGCTCATATTCAGTGTTTTAAGTTCTGTTCTTTCTCATCTGCAGATTGTAAATTCAACTGCCACAAGAGATGCGCAGCCAAGGTGCCACGAGATTGTCTTGGCGAGGTTGACTTCAACGGAGGTACGTCATTTTAACCACGTCCAGCGGTTACCATGACAACGGGTCAATTGAAGTCATCTGCTGATGTCGGTTAGCAGTTAAATTCACCAGAGTTCTTCTACTTTTTCTGTTTAACAGTCAGACACACCAACTTAATGACCAGTACAACCACAGTCTCCTCTTCTACTGTTGGTCACTGGGCTCTCACCAGTACAACCACAGTCTTCTACTGTTGGTCACTGGGCTCTCACCAGTACAACCACAACCTTCTGCTGTTGGTCACTGGGCTCTCACCAGTACAACCACAGTCTTCTACTGTTGGTCACTGGGCTCTCACCAGTACAACCACAACCTTCTGCTGTTGGTCATTGGTCCCTCACCAGTACAACCACAGTCTCCTCTTCTACTGTCTGTCACTGGGCTCTCACCAGTACAACCACAACCTTCTGCTGTTGGTCACTGGGCTCTCACCAGTACAACCACAACCTTCTGCTGTTGGTCACTGGTCCCTCACCAGTACAACCACAGTCTCCTCTTCTACTGTTGGTCACTGGGCTCTCACCAGTACAACCACAGTCTCCTCTTCTACTGTTGGTCACTGGGCACTCACCAGTACAACCACAGTCTCCTCTTCTACTGTTGGTCACTGGTCCCTCACCAGTACAACCACAGTCTCCTACTGTTGGTCACTGGGCGCTCACCAGTACAACCACAGTCTCCTACTGTTGGTCACTGGGACTCACCAATACCACCACAGTCTCCTACTGTTGGTCACTGGGCGATCACCAGTACAACCACAGTCTCCTACTGTTGGTCACTGGGCGATCACCAGTACAACCACAGTCTCCTACTGTTGGTCACTGGGCGATCACCATTACAACCACAGTCTCCTACTGTTGGTCACTGGGCGATCACCAGTACAACCACAGTCTTCTACTGTTGGTCACTGGGAGCTGACCAGTACAACCACAGTCTCCTCTTCTGCTGTTGGTCACTGGGAGCTGACCATTTCCTACTGTTGGTTACTGGGACTCACCAGTACAACCACAGTCTCCTCTTCTGCTGTTGGTCACTGGGAGCTAACCAATACAACCACAGTCTCCTACTGTTGGTCACTGGGTGCTCACCAGTACAACCACAGTCTCCTCTTCTGCTGTTGGTCACTGGGAGCTGACCAGTACAACCACAGTCTCCTCTTCTGCTGTTGGTCACTGGGAGCTGACCAGTACAACCACAGTTTCCTACTGTTGGTTACTGGGACTCACCAGTACAACCACAGTCTCCTCTTCTGCTGTTGGTCACTGGGAGCTGACCAGTACAACCACAGTCTCCTACTGTTGGTCACTGGGCGCTCACCAGTACAACCACAACCTTCTGCTGTTGGTCACTGGGAGCTGACCAGTACAACCACAGTCTCCTACTGTTGGTCACTGGGAGCTGACCAGTACAGCCACAGTCTCCTACTGTTAAACACTGGGGGCTGACCAGTACAACCACAGTCTTCTACTGTTGGTCACTGGGCGCTCACCAGTACAACCACAACCTTCTGCTGTTGGTCACTGGGAGCTGACCAGTACAGCCACAGTCTCCTACTGTTAAACACTGGGGGCTGACCAGTATAACCAGTGTGCTAGTTTTGTGTCGGTGGGTGGTTTTTTCCACTGTCACATACGGTGTCAGAGTAAGAGCTGCGGTATTCGGGTCAGTAATCTTGATTCCAGCATTTTGTCACCAGGAAATGAAAATGCTTGTTATTGATGCGCTGCTAACAGGGATGACTCGGTTACACACACAATAAATAAATGAAAATGTGGCAAAGCAACAACGTGCCGAACCTGCCGATCTTTAGCGGACGACAGGATTTGCAGTGAACGATAAGAATTGCCAACCACCCCCTCTAGTGGCATCAAGCAGTAATACCAGGTGCCAGCAATGGATTTCACATGGTAGAAACCTTTACTTGCCGTGTTGCTGAAGGTGAAATTTGAGAAGTTTGAGAAATCTGTTATCCTCATACAATGCTGTATTGTGTAAATTGTGTAAACACAACATCCATTGCACGTTGTCCGTCTTGGGAGAGAGCGCCCTCCTCTGGTGCTCTCCCTGAGCTTTCTTCCTGTGCTTCCTCTGTTGAAGGGCCTCTTCTTTTGTTTAGGAAGTTGTTCTTTATCCGATGCGAGGGTCTAAGGACAGGATGTTGTGTTGCTATAAAGCCCCTTGAGGCAAATTTGTAATTTGTGATCATGGGCTACACAAATAAAATGGACTTGACTTAGGTGAGTGCCACAGTGTTGAGAAATAGTCGAATGGTTAAGTCCACCGGAGTCACATGTGTATCCCTGAACCCTAACAGGAATCTTCTCGCCTTTGTCTTCTCTCGGCCTTCCTCCAGTTTGAATAAATGTAAAATCCTAAAGCAAGTTTCAGACCCACTCTATGAAAAACAAAACCATTAAAAACAGGGCGTCCGGGTAGCGTGGCGGTCTATTCCGTTGCCTACCAACACGGGGCTCGCCAGTTCGCATCCCCGTGTTACCGTCGGCTTGGTCGGGCGCCCCCTACGGACACAACTGGCCAAGTACAACTGGGGGGAAAAAGGGGGGGAGCAATTTAAAAAGAAAGGTCAGTCAGAAAGTCCAAAGTAATAAGTCCAAATGATCGGTTGGGGTTCTTTGTACATTAGATGGAGCACTACAGTGACGGTGTAAGGTGGTGTCCACACACTGGAGTTATCAAATGCCACCAACACTCTTGTTAAGCTGGTTCCACCGTCAGTAACACGTCTGTCCCGTGTCCTTCCAGAACCCGCCAGTCCTGGTCTGGACTCGGAGCTCACCATGGAGGTGGACAACAGTGACGTGAACAGCGAGGGGGGTCACAGCATGGATGACCAGGAGGACCCCACCACCCCTGAAGACAAGATCTCTGACATCGAGGGCTTGTGTACGGAGAGCGAGAAGGACGACGAGATGCTCCGAGCCATCAGGTGAAGCCAACAACTCCATTTTTTATGAGGTCCATTTGTCTGTCTATCGATCTATCTATCTATCTATTAATCTATCTATCTATCTATCTATCTATCTATCTATCTATCTATCTATCTATCTATCTATCGATCTATGGATCTATCTATCTATCTATCTATCTATCTATCTATCTATATGTCTGTCTCTGTCTGTCTGTCTGTCTGTCTGTCTGTCGATCTGTCTATCTATCTGTCTGTCTGTCTGTCTGTCTGTCTGTCTGTCTATCTATCTTGCTATCGATCTATCGATCTATCGATCGATCAATCTATCGATCTGTCTATCTATCTATCTATCTATCGATCTGTCTATCGATCTATCTATCTGTCTGTCTGTCTGTCTGTCTGTCTGTCTGTCTGAAAGATGTAGAAACTTCAACACACTTACTTCATCAGGCAACATAAACTTCACATGAAGTCAAGAAAGTAGACATTTGTTTTGTTTTGTTTTTATTCCCCCCCCTTTTTTTCACCCCAATTGTATCCGGCCAATTACCCCACTCTGCCGAGCCATCCCAGTCGCATCCCAGTTGCACCCCCTCTGCTGATCCAGGGAGGGCTGCAGACTACCACATGTCTCTGCCGATACATGTGGAGTCTCCAGCCGCTTCTTTTCCCCTGACAGTGAGGAGTTTCACCAGGGGGACGTAGCGCGTGGGAGGATCACGCTATTCCCCTCCCCGAATGGGCGCCCCGACAGACCAGAGGAGGCGCTAGTGCAGCGACCAGGACACATACCCCCATCCGGCTTCCCACCCGCAGACACGGCCAATTGTGTCTGCAGGCACGCCCGACCAAGCCGGAGGTAACACGGGGATTCGAACCGGCGATCCCCATGCTGGTAGGCAACGGAATAGACCGCCACGCCACCCGGACGCCCAGTGACATTTTTATCGAGTGTGTGTCAGTGTTTGTGTTCCAGTTTCTCGTTCCTTTAGCGATATGACTGAATTTCTCATCTTTTAGCTCCAGCAGCAGACCTCAGACTTGATGCTGACGGAAAAAAAGATTTTTCACGAAACTTTTTCACACTGGATGAAAATCAGTGTCATCGTCCAGTACAGTGATCTGAGTGAAGCTTTGGTACCAGACATATTCGCAAAGATAAATTCAAAAATAAAAAAGCTTTTTTTAAAATCTTTTTTAGAGATATTAGATTGTAGGAATCCAACTATCTGCAACCGTTCTTTGTACTGATGCGAGTTTGAAATCAGCACGACTTTGTTTTTTTGTTTTTTTGGCTGGTTCCCCACACGGTTGAGTTTATACATCACCGATGTTCAGATCGTGGCCGTCTGGTCAGTGGGTGATGTGCGGTCATCAACAAGACTTCTCTTGCATTGCGTCTTCCGTTGTTTTTCTGCTTCCGGTGTGGGAAGATGGGCTGTGTGACTTTGCGTTTGTGGGGGCCTCACCCGCTATCGGTGTGGGAAGATGGCGGCCTCACCCAGTACCGTCCATGCGGTGTCTTTGTCCACATCTGTGTCTGGGTTCGTGTCTTTGTTTGATGGCTGGGAGAGCTGGCGCTGGATTGGCTGGGAGAGCTGGCGCTGGATCGGCTGGGAGAGCTGGCGCTGGATCGGCTGGGAGAGCTGGCGCTGGATCGGCTGGGAGAGCTGGCGCTGGATCGGCTGGGAGAGCCTGGCCCGCTGCAGCCTGTGGGCCCAGGGACCACGGCCCTGCCTGGAGCTGCACCCAAGGAGGAAACGCCGAGGGCGGTCTGACAGGACGCGGAAGCGGGACAGGCTAAGCTAACTGCTAGCCTAGCAGACCGGCAGTTCCAACAGTCATCCTGACATTTGCTGTCTTGAACAGTTTGGTAGTTTGGATACGTGTGTTCCTGTAGTTTGTGTATGTGTTTCTGTCTTTGTGTTGCACTGCTCTGGCCTGGGGGAAACGATATTTCGTTTCATTTCATGTGCACAGGTACATGGAATGAAGGGACAAATAAATGTTCCTGATTAATGTGTGTCAAGTTTCCTTAAACATGCTGCGGCCTGTGTCCTTGTCCCTAGTCCGTCCACCAGCAGCAACATTCCTCTGATGCGTGTGGTCCAGTCCATCAAACACACCAAGAGGAGGAGCTCCACCATGGTCAAAGAGGGCTGGATGGTTCACTACACCAGCCGGGACAACCTGGTGAGGGCCAAGCAGCTACTTAACAACCCACATCTACACCCTGACCGTCTCCGTGTCACGTGTCGCTACACCGCCGAGTCAAAACTCAGACATAAAACACATTTACTCTCCAAACTCTGCAAGTTGAACCTCGCCCTCCAGTCCCACACGTAGACTCCTGTGGTTGAATGTCAAGCTGCAGCATGTACTGTTTGTCATAAGAATTGTAAAAAAAAACAAAACACAAGTTCCTGTGTTTTTGTTATGCTGTGTGATTAAACGATTCTGAATCTGACAGGTTTATACGTCACTAAACAAGCCTCTTTATTTTCAGAGGAAAAGACATTACTGGAGACTGGACAGCAAGTGCCTGACCCTGTTTCAGAATGAAACCGGAGCAAAGTTCTACAAGGTACAAAAACCCCCGGCCCTTCTTCCCTGGTTTCACTCCTGACAGTGGCGACACAGTCAGAAAGTTCTGCAGTTTCATTTTCTGAGTAACAATGAAGTTGGTGTTATCACACTTCCTGCATGGAACATCAGAAGACATGTACTGCTCATATAACTAGTGTTACTGGGTGGAACATCAGAAGACATGTACTGCTCATATAACTAGTGTTACTGCGTGGAACATCAGAAGACATGTACTGCTCATATAACTAGTGTTACTGCATGGCACATCAGACGACATGTACTGCTCATATAACTAGTGTTACTGCGTGGAACATCAGAAGACATGTACTGCTCATATAACTAGTGTTACTGCATGGGACATCAGAAGACATGTACTGCTCATATAACTAGTGTTACTGCATGGATCATCAGAAGACATGTACTGCTCATATAACTAGTGTTACTGCGTGGATCATCAGACGACATGTACTGCTCATATAACTAGTATTACTGCATGGAACATCAGAAGACATGTACTGCTCATATAACTAGTGTTACTGCATGGGACATCAGAAGACATGTACTGCTCATATAACTAGTGTTACTGCATGGGACATCAGAAGACATGTACTGCTCATATAACTAGTGTTACTGCATGGAACATCAGAAGACATGTACTGCTCATATAACTAGTGTTACTGCATTGAACATCAGAAGACATGTACTGCTCATATAACTAGTATTACTGCGTGGAACATCAGACCACATGTACTGCTCATATAACTAGTGTTACTGCATGGGACATCAGAAGACATGTACTGCTCATATAACTAGTGTTACTGGGTGGGACATCAGAAGACATGTACTGCTCATATAACTAGTGTTACTGCATGGATCATCAGGAGACATGTACTGCTCATATAACTAGTGTTACTGCATGGAACATCAGAAGACATGTACTGCTCATATAACTAGTGTTACTGCATGGGACATCAGAAGACATGTACTGCTCATATAACTAGTGTTACTGCGTGGATCATCAGAAGACATGTACTGCTCATATAACTAGTGTTACTGCATGGATCATCAGGAGACATGTACTGCTCATATAACTTGTGTTACTGCATGGAACATCAGATGACATGTACTGCTCATATAACTTGTGTTACTACATGGGACATCAGAAGACATGTACTGCTCATATAACTAGTGTTACTGGGTGGGACATCAGAAGACATGTACTGCTCATATAACTAGTGTTACTGCATGGAACATCAGGAGACATGTATTGCTCATATAACTAGTGTTACTGCATGGAACATCAGACCACATGTACTGCTCATATAACTAGTGTTACTGCATGGAACATGAGACCACATGTACTGCTCATATAACTAGTGTTACTGCATGGAACATTAGAAGACATGTACTGCTCATATAACTAGTGTTACTGCGTGGAACATCAGACGACATGTACTGCTCATATAACTAGTGTTACTGCATGGAACATGAGACGACATGTACTGCTCATATAACTAGTGTTACTGCATGGAACATGAGACGACATGTACTGCTCATATAACTAGTGTTACTGCGTGGATCATCAGAAGACATGTACTGCTCATATAACTAGTGTTACTGCATGGATCATCAGAAGACATGTACTGCTCATATAACTAGTGTTACTGCATGGAACATCAGAAGACATGTACTGCTCATATAACTAGTGTTATTGCATGGAACATCAGAAGACATGTACTGCTCATATAACTAGTGTTACTACATGGAACATCAGAGGACATGTACTGCTCATATAACTAGTGTTACTGCATGGAACATCAGACGACATGTACTGCTCATATAACTAGTGTTACTACATGGGACATCAGAAGACATGTACTGCTCATATAACTAGTGTTACTACATGGAACATCAGAAGACATGTACTGCTCATATAACTAGTGTTACTGCATGGGACATGAGAAGACATGTACTGCTCATATAACTAGTGTTACTGCATGGGACATCAGAAGACATGTACTGCTCATATAACTAGTGTTACTGCATGGAACATCAGAAGACATGTACTGCTCATATAACTAGTGTTACTGCATGGAACATCAGAGGACATGTACTGCTCATATAACTAGTGTTACTGCATGGAACATCAGAAGACATGTACTGCTCATATAACTAGTGTTACTGCATGGAACATCAGAAGACATGTACTGCTCATATAACTAGTGTTACTGCATGGGACATCAGAAGACATGTACTGCTCATATAACTAGTGTTACTGCATGGAACATCACACGACATGTACTGCTCATATAACTAGTGTTACTGCATGGAACATCAGACGACATGTACTGCTAGATGTACTCTGAGCAACAACAATAAGGCTGAATGCTCATAAGAGTAGTAATGATAATGATGATACTGGCTGTATGTATTAAGCCTGTTATAACAACATTATGAGCATAGCAGCCATACAGTTGGGAAGTACAGGTTAGCAACCGGATGCTTATCTGAAAGTGGTCCGCTGCATGATGGCAGCACCAGTATGCTGTCGTCCAACCCTTTCAATTCATTTTCAAATAGCAAGTTTCATTACTGTCATTAGATGTACACAGTTGGTGTATTGGACTTTCGTACCAAGGACGGTTTACAATATAAAAAATCAAAATACAGTTCTTAGAAACGTTCCACCATTTGCACGTGTTTTTCAACCATAGGAAAATCTTCTGGTAAGTTCCTCCAGCGTCGGTTTGTCGTTTTGTCCGTCTGACGGCTGCCTTTAATGCCGGTAATGAGAAATGTGTGATGGTTGTGCTGCCGCCTGCCCGGTCGCTGTGGATACGAGAGGAAATGACCCTCATGTTTGTCATTCCACGAAAAGCGCTTTCAAGTAGACTCCAAGGGTGGGGCTTATTTCGTCACTCCGCCCATCACATGGCGGGGCTGTCAATCACTTCTTCATCCTCTTCTTTCATATTTCAGCCAACGGCCTTCTGCAGAGGGAGTGGAGCGAGCGAGCGAGAGAGAGAGAGAGAGAGAGAGAGAGAGGGGGAGAGCACATGCAGCATTGTTTTGTTTTCATCAGTTACTGAACAGAGAAACTGTGAAAAGCCTTTTGATTTATTATTTAGTTGATTTTATTTGAAGGAGAGGACAACGGAGGGTGTGCTCCAGTTATCGGGGCATCACACTGCTCAGCCTCCCCGGGAGAGTCTACTCTAGGGTGCTGGAAAGGAGGCTCCGACCGATTGTCGAACCTCTGATCCAGGAGGAAGAGTGTGGATTCTGTCCTGGCCGCGGGACAACGGACCACCTCTTTACCCTTGTGGAAGTGCTGAGGGGGGCATGGGAGTTTGACCAGCCGGTCTACATGTGTTTTGTGGACTTGGAGATTGCTTACGACGGTGTACCCCAGGGCACTCTGTGGGGGGTACTGCAGGAGTATGGGGTACCGGGACAGTTGCTACAAGCCATCCGGTCCTTGTATAACCAAAGTGAGAGCTGTGTCCGCATTCTCGGCACAAAGTCAAACACGTTTTCGGTGGGTATCGGACTCCGCCAAGGTTGTCCCTTGTCTCCAGTTCTGTTTGTGATATTCATGGACAGGATCTCAAGGTGCAGCCAAGGTGAGGAGCGTGTCCGTTTTGGGAACCTCAGAATTGCATCTCTGCTCTTCGCAGATGATGTGGTTTTGTTGGCTTCATCAGAACGCGACCTCCAGCGCCCACTGGGGCGGTTTACAGCTGAGTGTGAAATGGCCGGGATGAGGGTCAGCACCTCCAAGTCTGAGGCCGTGGTTCTCTACCAGAAAATGGTGGCTTGCTCCCTCCGGGTCGGGGATGAGTTGTTGCCTCAAGTGAAGGTGTTCAAGTATCTCGGGGTCTTGTTCAGGAGTGAGGGTAGGATGGAGCGGGAGATTGACAGGTGGATTGGTGCAGCATCAGCAGTAATGCGGGACGTTGTACCGGACCGTTGTGGTGAAGAGGGAGCTGAGCTGGGAGGCAAAGCTCTCAGTTTACCAGTCAGTCTTGGTTCCAGCCCTCACCTATGGTCATGAGCTTTGGATAGTGACCGAAAGGGTGAGATCGTGGATACAAGCAGCTGAAATGAGTTTCCTCCGTAGGGTGTCTGGGCTCAGCCTTAGAGATAGGGTGAGGAGCTCGGACATCCGGGGGGAGCTCGGAGTAGAGCAGCTGCTCCTTCATGTCAAAAGGAGCCAGTTGAGGTGGTTTGGGCATCTGATCAGGATGCCTCCCGGGTGCCTTCCTTTGGAGGTTTTCCATGCATGTCCAACTGGGAGGAGGCCCCGGGGTAGACCCAGAACTCGCTGCAGGGACTACATGTCCAATGTGGCCTGGGAATGCCTTGGGATCCCCCAGGAGGAGCTGGAGGACGTTGCCGGGGAGAGGGACGTCTGGAGTGCCCTACTTAGCTTGCTGCCACCGCGACCCGACCCCGGAGAAGCTGCTGAAGATGAGATGAGATGGTTTTATTTGATGTTATTTTATTTCTCTCTCATATGTTCAAACCTAAGCTTTCACAATATGTGCACATGTACATCATGCAGTTAAAGCTCACTAAATTGAACTGGAATGAATTGAGAGAGAGACAGACAGAGAGAGACAGAGAGAGACCGAGAGAGACAGACAGATGGTGAGACTTGTGCTTCTTACAGGCGGCTGCGTTGCCGCTGTTCTTTGTTTGGCAGGTCTGTCTGGCTTGACGCCACGCTGCCTCGTGCCCAACCCTTTAATCAGGACAGCGGGGTGTCGGGGAGGCGGGGGGTAGGTGGGGTGAGGGTTTTTTTGGAAAGCCTTCTATCAAGCGGTGATCTTGGCAAAACCACCGGCCATTCATCCGATACCGAGAACCACCGGGCGGCACAGGAATCCTATTGGTTGGCCGGCCCGAAACTTCTTTCATATGTTGGTTCTCCTGCCAGGGGGTTGTGTGTGTGTGTGTGTGTGTGTGTGTGTGTGTGTGTGTGTGTGTGTGTGTGTGTGTGGAGGGGGGGGGTAGTTGGCCTCCACTCTACCAGAAGAGGAAGGAAGAGAGGAAGAGCTTTAATGTTGGAACTTGCCAACCTGCACACATTTCATCAGAGACAGACGAAGAGACAGAGCTGACTGAGCGTTGTGGGATACATAGATAGATAGATGGACAGACAAATGGACAGACAGACGGACAGACAGATAGATAGATAGATAGATAGATAGATAGATAGATAGATAGATAGATAGATAGATAGATAGATAGATGGATGGACAGATAGATGGACAGATAGATAGATAGATAGATAGATGGACAGATGGACAGATAGATAGATAGATAGATAGATAGATAGATGGATAGATGGATAGACAGATAGATAGATAGATAGATAGATAGATAGATAGATAGATAGATAGATAGATAGATAGATAGATAGATGGATGGACAGATAGATAGATAGATAGATAGATGGACAGATGGACAGATAGATAGATGGATAGATGGATAGACAGATAGATAGATAGATAGATAGATAGATAGATAGATAGATAGATAGATAGATAGATAGACGGACAGACGGACGGACGGACGGACGGACGGACGGACGGACAGATAGATAGATAGATGGACAGATAGATAGATAGATGGACAGATAGACACTTCAGGTGTAGTATGGTTGTAGTTGAAACCATCCATTCTGCTGTTGTAGATCTTGGTGTCACAGACTAGTTCTGTCCACCCGCTGTTATGACACATTTAACGATCTGAATTTGTGTGACTGAGCAGAAGACATAGAAGACATGATGGGCTGTGAGCAGAGAGTTGAGGGACAGGAAAGCTATCCGACACTTGTCACGGTCGACGGTTTCATTTGAGTCTCATCGGCTCAGCTCAGCAAACGTGCACCTCCGTGAACGGCGGTCGGAGCAGGAAACTCCTCCTTTCAAGCCGGTCTCTCTAATTCACCGGCCGGGCCAGCCTTACCCAGAACCCACCGCCGTTCGGCCGGGGAGCGTCGCTCATTTCCCTTCCCTGCCCGGCTTGTGACGTCACCTGTTTGACCCCGCCCACAGGAGATCCCCCTGTCGGAGATCCTCCAGGTGGAGGCGGCGCGGGACTTCGTCAGCCTGGCGCAGAGCAGCAACCCGCACTGTTTCGAGGTGATCACGTCCAGCGTGGTGTTCTACGTGGGCGAGAACAACGGCAGCGTGCACACCAACCCCGTGCTGGCAGCCTCCGGCGTCGGGCTGGACGTTGCCCAGAGCTGGGAAAAGGCCATCCGACAGGCCCTGATGCCTGTCACCCCCCAGCCCAGCGTCTGCAGCGGCCCGGGGCAGGGCAAAGACCACAGTGAGTAATGACCACCGTCGGCCATGCAGTCATTCTCTATAGAGAGCTGGAGTCTATCCCAGCATGCAGTGTGACAGGAGGAAGGAAAACACCCAGGACAGGTCACTAGTCCACCACAGGACACACACACACACCATTCCTATCCATGGAACATTCAACATAGGCTTCCCAGACACAGATTCAGACTAGTCCTGGACTACATTGGCTTTTGTGTGTAGAATCTCCATTCAAAGTTCCGATTAAAGCCGATGCCAGATACTTTCCCAGTTTTCATCCCATCTCCTCATCTGAGGGGAAAATATTTGGCATTTTCCCCAATTTTCACATGACAATTCCATACAGTCCAGGCTGGCCTTGTTGTGTATGTTGTAGTTAAAGTTAGGTCTGTTTGTGTTATTAGTGTTGTTTTGCTAAAATGTTACTTCTCCCTTAGCTAAGTCCAGTGACTACACCTCCTCCTGGTGTCTGTAAAGCTTTACTACTAACTAGGGCGTCCAGGCAGCGTGGCGGTCTATTCTGTCGCCTACCAACACGGGGATCGCTGGTTCGAATCCCCGTGTTACCACCGGCTTGGTCGGGCATCCCAACAGACGCGATCGGCCATGTCTGTGGGTGGGAAGCCGGATGTGGGATGTGTGTCCTGGTTGCTGCACTAGCACCTCCTGTGGCCGGTCAGGGCACCTGTTTGGGGGGGAATAGCGTGAGCCTCCCACGTGCTGTGTCCCCCTGGTGAAACTCCTCACTGTCAGGTGAAAGGAAGCAGCTGGTGACTTCACGTGTATCGGAGGAGACGTGGTAGTCCGCGGAGGAGGTGGAGCAGCGACCGGGACGGCTCGGAGCAGTGGGGTAGCTGGCCGGATACAGTTACATCTTTTATTGCCTCCTCCCATACCTGTGGAGTCACCAGCCGCTTCTTTTCACCTGACAGTGAGGAGTTTCACCAGGGGGACATAGCACGTGGGAGGATCATGGTATTCCCCCCAGTCCCCCCCTCCCGAACAGGCACCCCAACCCACCAGAGAAGGCGCTAGTGCAGCGACCGGGACACATACCCACATCCGGCTTCCCACCCGCAGACACGGCCAATTGTGCCCAACCAAGCCCTCGGGGGCAACACGAGGATTCGAACTGGCGATCTCCACGTTGGTAGGCAAAGGGATAGACCGCTACGCCACCCGGACGCTGGAGTTACGTAAACTTCTGCATGATGGTCGAACAGCTGATGATCTAACCGATGACCGACTTTCTCTTGCAGAGCGGTTATTGATCACTCGCGACCCGATCAATAACCGGCTCGTCAGTGGAAACTCAATCTCTAGACGGCGTCTCGTGCACCGAGCTCCTCTTTTAGTTGCGTGGCCTCGGCTTCTCGACTCAGAGAGTGGTTGATGTGAAAGTAGATCTCGTGTCAGCCGTGGTTTAGCTCGATTAATTTGCATTCAGAGAACACCGAATGCGGCGATAACGGCAACCCTTTTACTTCTGCAAGGGGCGAAACAAGACTCGACTCTGGTGAGACGTAAGTGGAGGTGATCCCGTCCAGAGACTTCTCCAATGGCTGCCAGTAATGTTTTAGTCATTATCACCGTATGAAAGAATCTACCAGTTGTCTGTCCACCGGGATGCCGGTGGCAGAAGTAATGTTTGCTGATGACATGTCTGTCTCCACCAACAAGTCAGTGTGGAACGTGAGTCGAGTGATTTGATGGTGACCACGTTACATCATGCAGAGACGACGCCTGACAACGGGTTTTAAACATGCGGTTGATGTGTGGACCTTGGGTGTGTGCTTTCCATGCTTGTGGCTCTTATTTACTTTTGCCGTTTGTCTCTTCTCTCCTCAGAGGACCTGTCCATCAGCATATCAGGGTCGAACTCCCAGATAAAAGAGAACGTGGTACGTCTGTGATTATTCTGTTTGAAGGTTTTACTCCTACAGTGTCGCTTTACAGGGTCGGGTTAAGATGTTTTCCACTTGCAAGACTGACCTGGTTGGAGGTGGGACTCGGGCGCAGACACAAACAAGGCCGAGAAATGTGGTGGTTTGAAACCTGGAAAGGCCTTTACTTGCGAACATCGACGAGAATGCGGAAATAAAGCAGAGCAGATCAAAACCTGCATGGCAGCTGTTGCATGGATCAAAACCTGAGACGAGGCAAGGCAGGGAAGTATAAACGAGTAGTAAGGAAAATAGCGGCGCGGCGGCCCAGTGGTTAGCGCTGTCGCCTCGCAGCCAGAAGGTCCTGGGTTCGAACCCCGGGGTTGTCCAACCTTGGGGGTCATCCCAGGTCCTTTCTGTGTGGGGTTTGCGTGTTCTGCCCGTGTCCGCGGTGGGGTTTCTCCGGGTGCTCTGGTTTCCCCCACCATCCAAAAGACATGTTAGTGCTCCTGTCTGTGCCTGTAAAGGACCTTTACTGTAGCCCAGCAGACTGCCAGTGTCTGTTACAGTTCATCTTTACTCGTCTCTAAGTGTTTTTGTAAGTTTAAGTCATTAGTTTATATAGTCAGGTCGACGCTCTTATTTTGAAAGGTTAATGTCACGCAGTGCCAGAAACAAAGACATGACCAACCTTGTGCCCTTATCAGCCAGGAGCTAAGCATTTAAGCTAGTTCACAATTAGCGGACGAATCTGCTTTATACAGACACATGAGGATATGTACACCTTTCCTTTGTTTACGACTTTTCCAGCCCTTTACGGTTCATTTGACAGGTTTTTGGCACTGCGCGGCCGCAACCTTTCAAAATAAGAGCGTCGACCGTAATATATATAAATGCATGACATTATTAATGAGTTAAACTACTAAAACACTTAGAGACGAGTAAACATGAAATGCTGTAGGTGCTGGGCTACATTAAAGGTCCTTTACCGTGCCCCTGACCGCGGCCTGGCAAGACCAACTGGAGTTGGTCCCCGGGCGATGCCTGGCGGCCGCCCACTGCTCCTAGCTACAGCGGCGTCGCAGTAGGGGAGGAAAGGGGAAGGACCTACCAGGACCCAGGAGGGGGGAGTGGGGGAGGGGGCGCGGGAAGCCTGGAATTAAAAGTTTATTTTGGTTTGCAAACTTTTATGTCTAACTAATTAGTGTCATAACTTCAGTTAAAACTGGCTCAACACATCGGTTGAGAGACTTGAAAGAAAACAGTGGAGGCTCTCTGAGGCCCCTCGCACCCTTTACACAAGGTGTGAAATGGTTTAGTTCACGTCATGGGTGTCGGCATCAGTACCCTAAGATGCATCAAAGTTTGAAGTGATACTATACATTTTTTCAATCACTGCAAGATGGTTAAGCTAGGTTCAGTTAGGTTAGGTTAATGTGCTGTGATTGTAAATATTATACAGTATGCTAGAACTCAAAGAAGTGAGGCGCGAGAGACAAAGGAGGAAAGGCGCCTCCAGAGACTGCTTATGGATAGGGCCCAGAATGTTGTGCAACACCCCTGCCTAGCTACACAGCTAGGATGGGTTAAAGGCAGAGGAGGAATTGCCCCACGGGGACTGATAAAACTAGTAAAAAGGCAGTGAGCTGTGAGCAGGGCTAGACATCAGAGAAGCCTTGAGGTAAACATGACAAAAGAAGCATGGTCCAGACACGATGAGCGACTCCCCAGTCTGACATGATGAGCGACTCCCCAGTCTGACACGATGAGCGACCCCCCAGTCTGACATGAGCGACCCCCCAGTCTAACCCGATGAGTGACTCCCCGGTCTGACATGAGCGACCCCCCAGTCTGACATGATGAGCGACTCCCCAGTCTGACATGAGCGACTCCCCAGTCTGACACGATGAGCGACTCCCCAGTCTGACATGAGCGACCCCCCAGTCTGACATGATGACCGACTCCCCAGTCTGACATGAGCGACCCCCCAGTCTGACCCGATGACCGACTCCCCAGTCTGACATGAGCGACCCCCCAGTCTGACATGATGACCGACTCCCCAGTCTGACATGAGCGACCCCCCAGTCTGACCCGATGACCGACTCCCCAGTCTGACATGAGCGACTCCCCAGTCTGACACGATGAGCGACTCCCCAGTCTGACATGAGCGACTCCCCAGTCTGACATGATGAGCAACCCCCCAGTCTGACATGAGCGACTCCCCAGTCTGACATGAGCGACCCCCCAGTCTGACATGATGAGCGACTCCCCAGTCTGACATGAGCGACCCCCCCCAGTCTGACACGATGTGCAACCCCCCAGTCTGAGATGATGAGCGACCCTCCAGTCTGAGATGATGAGCAACCCCCCAGTCTGACCCGATGAGCGACCCCCCAGTCTGACCCGATGAGCGACCCCCCCAGTCTGACACGATGAGCGACCCCCCAGTCTGACCCGATGAGCGACCCCCCAGTCTGACACGATGAGCGACTCCCCAGTCTGACCCGATGAGCGACCCCCCAGTCTGACACGATGAGCGACTCCCCAGTCTGACACGATGAGCGACTCCCCAGTCTGACCCGATGAGCGACTCCCCAGTCTGACACGATGAGCGACTCCCCAGTCTGAGACGATGAGCGACCCCCCAGTCTGACACGATGAGCGACTCCCCAGTCTGACACGATGAGCGACTCCCCAGTCTGACCCGATGAGCGACCCCCCAGTCTGACACGATGAGCGACTCCCCAGTCTGACACGATGAGCGACTCCCCAGTCTGACATGAGCGACCCCCCAGTCTGACCCGATGAGCGACTCCCCAGTCTGACATGAGCGACCCCCAGTCTGACATGATGAGCGACTCCCCAGTCTGACACGATGAGCGACTCCCCAGTCTGACACGATGAGCGACCCCCCAGTCTGACACGATGAGCGACCCCCCAGTCTGACACGATGAGCGACTCCCCAGTCTGACATGATGAGCGACTCCCCAGTCTGACACAATGAGCGACCCCCCCAGTCTGACACGATGAGCGACCCCCCAGTCTGACACGATGAGCGACTCCCCAGTCTGACATGAGCGACCCCCCAGTCTGACCCGATGAGCGACCCCCCCAGTCTGACACGATGAGCGACCCCCCAGTCTGACACGATGAGCGACTCCCCAGTCTGACATGATGAGCGACCCCCCAGTCTGACATGATGAGCGACCCCCCAGTCTGACATGATGAGCGACACCCCAGTCTGACCCGATGAGCGACTCCCCAGTCTGACCCGATGAGTGACCCCCCAGTCTGACATGAGCGACGATGAGCGACCCCCCAGTCTGACATGATGAGCGACTCCCCATTCTGACACGATGAGCGACTCCCCAGTCTGACACGATGAGCGACCCCCCCCAGTCTGACACGATGAGCGACTCCCCAGTCTGACACAATGAGCGACCCCCCAGTCTGACACGATGAGCGCCCCCCCAAGTCTGACATGAGCGACTCCCCAGTCTGACATGATGAGCGACTCCCCAGTCTGACACAATGAGCGACCCCCCCAGTCTGACACGATGAGCGACCCCCCAGTCTGACACGATGAGCGACTCCCCAGTCTGACATGAGCGACCCCCCAGTCTGACCCGATGAGCGACCCCCCAGTCTGACACGATGAGCGACTCCCCAGTCTGACACGATGAGTGACTCCCCAGTCTGACCCGATGAGTGACCCCCCCAGTCTGACCCGATGAGCGACCCCCCAGTCTGACTTGATGAGCGACCCCCCAGTCTGACCCGATGAGCGACCCCCCAGTCTGACATGAGCGACCCCCCAGTCTGACACGATGAGCGACTCCCCAGTCTGACATGATGAGCGACCCCCCAGTCTGACATGATGAGCGACCCCCCAGTCTGACATGATGAGCGACACCCCAGTCTGACCCGATGAGCGACTCCCCAGTCTGACCCGATGAGCGACCCCCCAGTCTGACATGAGCGAGGATGAGCGACCCCCCAGTCTGACATGATGAGCGACTCCCCATTCTGACACGATGAGCGACTCCCCAGTCTGACACGATGAGCGACCCCCCCCAGTCTGACACGATGAGCGACTCCCCAGTCTGACACGATGAGCGACCCCCCAGTCTGACACGATGAGCGACCCCCCAAGTCTGACATGAGCGACTCCCCAGTCTGACATGAGCGACTCCCCAGTCCAGACACGATGAGCGACTCCCCAGTCTGACCCGATGAGCGACTCCCCAGTCTGACCCGATGAGCGACCCCCCAGTCTGACACGATGAGCGACCCCCAAGTCTGACACGATGAGCGACTCCCCAGTCTGACCCGATGAGCGACCCCCCCAGTCTGACATGATGAGCGACACCCCAGTCTGACCCGATGAGTGACTCCCCAGTCTGACACGATGAGCGACTCCCCCAGTCTGGCAAAGAGCAGGCTTACCTGGCTAATCCTGATGGGGGCAGGTGGGTGGTGATGAGAGGTGGAGGTTGAGGATTAGCCGGAGGAGGGAGGCGCAGAAGGCATGAAGACCTTTTCCGCAGTGAGTCCATCGCTGCTGTTGGGCAAATACCAGTCATATGTTAACACAACATTTATTCACTAATGAGGAATAAAGATTTTGGGTGCTCATTGAGAACCTTCGTGTAAACCACTAAGCATTTGTGAGACACTCGGTCTATAAATCACCATGGAAACTTCACAACCAGTTGAAATTAGAAAAAAAGGAAGACTACCAACACTGTATTTAGGAGATGTTCTGTCATCTGACGACGCGTGACTTCCTGTTCTGTCTGTCTGGTCCAGGACATCAGCTCTGTGTACCAGATCTTTGCCGATGACGTCCTGGGGTCCGGTCAGTTCGGGATCGTCTATGGAGGTGAGACGGGGAGGAGAACTCATCTCAGCTTCATCTGTCTGTCTGTTCTTTTGTCCTCATATAACATGCCCACATCTCAAATTAGTGCTGAAACGCTTAGTCGATTAATCAATTGGTAGACTGACAGAAAATTAATCGATTACAGTTTTGATAGTCGATCAGCTGTTTGAGGTATTCATCAAGTAGAAATATCAATCATTTGTTGTTTGCCATTCTTTTCTTTTTTTTGTGGATTTTTCCCCCTTTTTCTTCCAATTGGACTTGGACAACTACCCCACCCTTCCGAGCTGTCCTGGTCTCTGCTGCTCCACCCACTCTGCTGACCCGGGGAGGGCTGCAGACTACCACACGCCTCCTCCCATACATGTGGAGTCACCAGCCGCTTCTTTTCACCTGGCAGTGAGGAGTTTCACCAGGGGGATGTAGCGCGTGGGAGGATCACGCTATTCCCCCCCCCAGTTCCCCCTCCCCACTGCACAGGCGCCCCGACCGACCAGGGGAGGCGCTAGTGCAGCGACCAGGACACATACCCACATCCGGCTTCCCACCCGCAGACATGGCCAATTGTGTCTGTAGGGACGCCCGACTAAGCCGGAGGCAACACGGGGATTCGAACCGACGATCCCTGTCTGTATTTTTGACTTTGAACAGCGCTGTTTCAGACAACGGCTCGCGGTTCACTTATGTTAGCTACTTAATTGTTCAATAAAAGCCAACTTTATAATGTTACCCCGAAGTCTCAGTTGCAGTCGAAGAGGGTTTTACGTTCCCGTCGTGAAAAACGGGGCGATAGTAAAGACAGTCAACAAAATAAACACCAAAACTGAGGAAGAGTAAAACTTCTTCCACACCCCCAATGTGTTCACCCCCCCCCCCCCCCGGTGAGCTCCTTGGACCCAAACCCTCCACCTTCGACGTACCCCTTCTCCACCTAGACGACAAGCACCTTCCCCTGCCTGACTGTGACTGCTGGCCAGGATAGGAGAGCTGGAGTGACTCCACCAATGGAAGGCTGCAGGCCCTGACGGTATCGGCCCCGGGGTTCTGGACCTGTGCCAGCCAGCTGTGTGCTATTCTGCAACACCTCCTCAACCTGAGCCTGAACCAGGAGGAAATACCAGTGCTGTGGAAGACATCTTGCCTATTTCCTGTTCCCAAGAAGACAACTCCATCTGGCCTCAATGACTATCGGCCCTCACATCTCCTGTGATGAAGGTGCTGGAGAGGCTGGTCTTGGCCCACCTTAGACTGCGGGTGAAATCCTTGCTGGACCCTCTGCAGTTTGCCTACCAACCTCCTCTGGGAGTGGATGATGCCATTATCTAACGGCTGCAGCAAGCTCTCGCATCTGGTTGGAACCGGTTGCACTGTGAGAATCACATTCTTTGAATTCTCCCGTCCATTCACCATCATCCAGCCACCCCTGCTGAGGGAGAAGCTGCAAGTGATGGGGGTAGACATGCCCACCATCTGCTGGAATACTGAATACCTGATAGGCAGACCGCAGTTTGTCCAGCTGGGCGGTGTGTGTTCTGTCCAAAATTGGGGTGAGTAGTACAAGAGATGGTAGTGAGACCAGCTATGTTGTATGGTTTGGAGACAGTGGCACTGATGAAAAGACAGGAGGTGGAGGTGGCAGAGGTGAAGATGATAAGATTTTCACTGGGAGTGATGAAGAAGGACAGGATTAGGAAGGAGTATATTAGAGGGACAGCTCAGGTTGGACGGTTTGGAGACAAAGCAAGAGAGACAAGATGGAGATGGTTTGGACATGTGTGGAGGAGAGATGCTGGATATATTGGGAGGAGGATGCTGAATATGGAGCTGCCAGGGAAGAGGAGATATATATATATATATATATTCTGTATTGGGCTATTTTATTTTATTTGTTTATTTTTCTACTGATTTATTCTTCTTTCTTCCAGTGTTTATGAATATTTACTGTGTATTTATTCCCGTGCAATGCCTGGATAGCCTGCTGCTATAACACAAGAATTTCCCAATTTGGGATCACTAAATATCTATCTATCTATCTATCTATCTATCTATCTATCTATCTATCTATCTATCTATCTATCTATCTATCTATCTATCTATCTATCTATCTATCTATCTATCTATCTATCCATCCATCCATCCATCCATCCATCCATCCATCCATCCATCCATCCATCCATCCATCCATCCATCCATCCATCCATCCATCCATCCATCCATCCATCCATCCATCCATCCATCCATCCATCCATCCATCTATCTATCTATCTATCTATCTATCTATCTATCTATCTATCTATCTATCTATCTATCTATCTATCTATCTATCTATCTATCTATCTATCTATCTATCTATCTATCTATCTATCTATCTGTCTGTCTGTCTGTCTGTCTGTCTGTCTGTCTGTCTGTCTGTCTGTCTGTCTGTCTGTCTGTCTGTCTGTCTGTCTGTCTGTCTGTCTGTCTGTCTGTCTGTCTGTCTGTCTGTCTGTCTAACATCCTGGGGGATAATTTGGTTGACTGTTGACTTGACTGACAAGAGCAAATGAGAAGCTGTCAGATCCGTTGGTTTAAATAGTTAACACGAAAGAAAAACACAATGCTACAGTCGATAGTGGCGAACCAGCAGGTTGTTCATGACTGACGTCATCAGGAAGACCTCAGATGCACATGTAGACCTGCCTTCTCTCAGCTGGTTCGTTCATGACGTTTGTTTTGGGGAAGGGATGGAGGGACAACTTGGGGAAAGGTTTCTCAAATATTTCTCACCGACTCTGATGGCTTCCGTTTCGCTGCTCCTTCCCGCTACACCGGCTTACTCTTGCTTTTCCCCAGGGAGACGGAAGGCCAGCTGTCTTTCCGTCTCTGTACTGGTTGTAAGTCTTTACTGAGCAGACTCATCTTCTGTCTGTCTCGCGCTGAGAGACAGTGAAAACTTTCTTTTTTTGGTAACACTTTAGTATGGGGAACGTAGTCACCATTAATTAGGTGCTTATTAGCATGCAAATTAGCAACATATTGGCTCTTAATTGGTCATTATTACGTACTCATTATTGCCGTATTCTGCATGGCCTTATTATACAACCAGTAAGCCATTAACTATGAGTTTTCCCTCTATAACCTCAGAAGTATTGCTTATTAGTAGTACCATCTCAATATGCTTTGCTTAGTATGGCCTTTATAAGGTGGTAGTACCACAAGAAGAGTTATTCTCCCTTACTAACACTTAATGAATATGCTCTGTTCTTACATAACAACACACAAAACTACAAGTGTTCATAGTGTTAAATTACTCTAAATTAAGTTTTTGTTCCTTAGAATATGTTCCCCATACTAAAGTGACATCTTGATCATTACTAATTCACTAGTAATTAAATTCTTTTATGTTCCCCATACTAAAGTGTTACCCTTCTTTTTTTATTAACTCTCTACGGCTTGTAGGTAAACACAGGAAGTCTGGCAGAGACGTCGCGATCAAAATCATCGACAAGATGAGGTTCCCCACCAAGCAGGAGAGCCAGCTGAGGAACGAGGTGGCCATCCTTCAGGTACCAGACGCTGCCATGGACTTCACCGGCTCTGGCGGCTTCACTTCTTCACCAAACACGATTCACGTGAACCACATCCAAAACGATATCCGTGGCCCCCCCATTCCTTACCTTAGCTGCAGTACGAGGTGTATAGATGTTTTGACAGTCATTGGTACATTCATAATTTTTGCAAATGTTTTTAATTTTTCCCCCTTTTAATCATTTTGTTCATGTCCTGATGTCTCTACGCTGACTAGCCCACCCACGCTAATCCCCAGTGTGTGTAGGTTGGTAATATATTGAATGAAATGGCCAAACTTGTCTCAGATGTCATGAGTACATCCGTCAGGTGTAGCTTATAGGTGTGGCTTTGTGGTTTAGCTTTTCCTGTTATTTTCCTGAGGAAATACGTGGAGGTTTGATGTCGGTGTTTGACGTCTTTCAGAACCTGCACCACCCCGGCATCGTGAATCTGGAGTGTATGTTTGAGACGCCGGAGCGAGTGTTTGTGGTGATGGAGAAACTTCACGGCGACATGTTGGAGATGATCTTGTCCAGCGAGAGGAGCCGGCTCCCGGAGAACCTCACCAAGTTCCTGGTCACACAGGTCAGCCTCGATGCCGATGGGCCCCCAAACAGTGGCCCGGGGGCCTCGCAGGGTCCCCCGGGGTATTGAAGCGTGAGCGGTGAGAGAATGACGAAGGAAACGCCGCAGATCCGTCAGATCCCTAAATTCATTCTAGATTTGATGATGAAATATCATAACGTCCATGAGGAAGTGCAGAAATGGGGCAGGAACTACTGCTATTACAGAAGCGTTAACCTGTTTCCATTGATCTTTATAGCTTTTTTTATTTCATAATTTGTTGTTTTCCTTCAGCTTCATCCAACATTTTCCTGAAAGTGGCATACGGGTAGTATAGCGGTCTAGTCCGTTACCTAGCAATGCGGGGATCGCCTGTTCGAATCCCCGTGTTACCTCCGGCTTGGTCGGGTGTCCCTACAGACACAATTGGCCGTGTCTGCGGGTGGGAAGCCGGATGTGGGTATGTGTCCTGGTCGCTGCACTAGCGCCTCCTCTGGTTGGTCAGGGTGCCTGTTCAGGGGGGAGGGGGAACTGGGGGGAGTAGCGTGATCCTCCCACGTGCTACGTCCCCCTGGTGAAACTCCTCACTGTCAGGTGAAAAGAAGCGGCTGGTGACTCCACATGTATGGGAGGAGGCATGTGGTAGTCTGCAGCCCTCCCCGGGTCAGCAGAGGGGGTGGAGCAGCAGAGACCGGGACGGCTCGGAAGAGTGGGGTAATTGGCCAAGTACAACTGTGAGAAAAGGGGGAAAAAATCCAAAAACAAAAAATGTTTTCCCTAAAAGCGCTTGATGGAAATGTAGGAAGAGCTGCCCTCTCCCAGAAACCTCGGTGGCTGGTCATGTGTTGAACAAAGAGCTGCCAGCAAACTCACTTTAAGTCTAGATGCCACAGGAGGTACCACATATGACCGACCCCGTCATGGTGGATCTTATTCTTCGTCTTTCTTTCTGCCGACAGATTCTGGTGGCCCTGCGACATCTCCATTTTAAGAACATCGTCCACTGCGACCTGAAGCCCGAGAACGTTCTCCTGGCCTCGGCAGAACCTTACCCTCAGGTGTGGACCAAAGCCTCTCTGAAGCTGTCGGATATGAGAAGGTTTGATTGAAGGACCAGGGCTCCGGGGACGCCGTGTGTTCGTTGAAGACCAGCAGGCCTTGTTAACCTCCAGGGCTTCTGCTGGTTCTTCCTGTACAGTATTTGCAATGCGTTCCCTGTCAGGATCCTGTAAATCCGGGGTTGTCTGACACGGTTGACCTGCAAGGTGAAGCCTCGGGAAATAATACATTTAAGATAGACCTTATTTATCTCTGTTTCATTAACATGTACTTTTTACTTATTCTTCCTGGTCCCATGAAACGTCTTCTCCTACCGAGTCTGTTCTCGGGAACTGGGAATTCTAGCGAACCTCAGGACCCAAAGTTTCTGTTACTGTAAAACAGTCAGCCAGATCCTGCACAAACAGTATGGGAGGTTTCTTGTCATCTAATTCATAACAGGGCAATATCTCCAAAAGCTTTATATCTTCTTAATTTCACTCTCCAATGTGAGTACTGTATACAGACCACCAGGTAGTTCCCGTCATTTCCTATTGTAGACTCGTTCAGCTCCTCCTTATACCACACACTGACACGTCAGTATCAATATCTAACTATCACGTGATAATCAGGAACACTTTGGTTGTCATTTCACCTCATGTACTTACATGATGTATGTATGTATGTACATTATGTATGTACATGTTGTACTTATACATATATATATAATATATAATAATATGATTAACAGTTTTTTTTTTCCAGAAACCATCAATGGTGTTGATAAAAGTGCTCAACAAATGAGGAGTGGAATATATATAAATATATATATATATATTATATATATATATCCATCCATCCATCCATCCATTATCCCACCCCCTCTATATAGTGCAGTGTAATCTAATTTTCGGTAAAGGTACAATCCACAGTTGAGACACACTTCCTGTCCAGCTCACCTCTGCTGTTGTGAGCTTTGTTGTGAATGAGAAAACCAGCCATGCAGCATCACTTCCAGTTCCTGTTGAGTCTTCAGCCGTCTCCATTTCTCAAACAAGGTCACATTGTTGACTCCACAGTGAGATGCCTCATGTTTGTCGTTGTCAGTAGAGCATTTGTGTTGTGTCGGTACACAACACTACGGGCTGTACTTGTAACCGCCCAGCTGTTAAAATCTGTCCTCCGTCTGGCCTCAGGTGAAGCTGTGTGACTTTGGCTTCGCCCGGATCATCGGGGAGAAGTCCTTCAGGCGCTCGGTGGTGGGGACCCCGGCCTACCTGGCCCCCGAGGTGCTGCGCAGCAAAGGCTACAACCGCTCGCTGGACATGTGGTCCGTCGGGGTCATCGTCTACGTCAGCCTGAGTGGGACGTTCCCCTTCAACGAGGATGAGGACATCAACGATCAGATCCAGAACGCCGCCTTCATGTACCCCCCGAACCCCTGGAGGGACATCTCAGGCGAGGGTGAGGGACTTCTTCTTCTTCTTCTTCTTCTTTTTTTAACAGATCACTTTATTGATTTTCCATTGCAAATGCAAAAGTACAATAAATGTAGTGAACACCGGAATTTATTTTCCCAATCCCACCCAACCCCAAGCCCTGTCCTTAACCTCCGGCTGCTAAACTTCAAAAAGTAGAAGACGCTAACGGACAAACAACATATGGACAGAAAAGCAACACACAAAGTTCGATATAAATATCAACAACGAAAAAGAGCCACAAAAGCACTTAAGGCGGTTGGTCCTGATGACACACCTGTGGCGGCGTGGAGGCGTTTAGGGTGATGTTTAGTGACGTTTCCCAGGTTTCAGAGATCAGCGGCTGAAACTCTCCATTGCACGGCAGCAGTTTTATCGGCAGGAGAATGGATCTCCTCCTACGAGGAGTCGCCGCTGCTGACTGAAGGTGTTGAGCTATTCCTTTTTTTTATATAAATTTGGTAACACTTTAGTATGGGGAACGTAGTCACCATTAATTAGGTGCTTATTAGCATGCAAATTAGCAACATATTTGCTCTTAATTGGTCATTATTACGTACTTATTACGGCCTTATTCTGCATGGCCTTATTATACAACCAGTAAGCCATTAACTATGAGTTTCCCCTCTATAACCTCAGAAGTATTGCTTATTAGTAGTACCATCTCAATATGCTTTGCTTAGTATGGACTTTATAAGGTGGTAGTACCACAAGAAGTTATTCTCCCTTACTAACACTTAATGAATATGCTCTGTTATTACATAACAACACACAAAACTACAAGTGTTCATAGTGTTAAATTACTCTAAATTAAGTTTTTGTTACTTAGAATATGTTCCCCATACTAAAGTGACATCTTGATCATTACTAATTCACTAGTAATTAAGTTTTTTTACTTAGAATATGTTCCCCATACTAAAGTGTTACCAAATTTATTTCTGATTTTTCCATTTTTTCTTCCCAATTTAGTGGCCAATCGCTTCCTATTTTAGTTCAAACTCCCACCCTCGTACTGCGTGCGTTCGCCAACTGCGTCTCTCCGGCCGGCAGTCTCGAAGGAGTCGCCTCCCCACCTCTGTGGCAAGGCGACTCCAGGCCCAACCACTGCTTTTTCCGACACACACAGAGACACATTCATGTGACGAACACAAGCTGACTCCGCCCCCCTCCCGATGACAGCGTTGCCAATGATTGCCGCTTCGTCGAGTCCGGCCATAGTCGGATCTGACGAGACCGGGGCGCGAACCCCCGGTCCCCAGTGGGCAACTGCATGGACACAAAGCCGATGCTTAGACCGCTACGCCACCGCGGAGTGTGTCGAGCTATTCCTGAATGCCCGTGATGATTTTAATTTTGTGTTTCCCGGCAGCCGTGGACCTGATCAATAACCTCCTGCAGGTGAAGATGAGGAAACGCTACAGCGTGGCCAAGTCCCTCAGTCACCCCTGGCTTCAGGTCAGTTCTGCACCTCCTCACCGCAGCACGAGTAGCTCGCAGGAGATCTAGTGTTGATTCAGCCTGTCGGCTCCGCTGATGTAACCCTGACTGAGATCTTCTCACGTCAGCTGATCTTCTACAACAGGGGGCAGTGTCTTTTCCAAAAAATGGTTTGTTTCTTTCATACCTGAAAAGGGTGCCTAGTTCCTCCAGGAATATCAGTGAGTACATTTGCCTCTGAGGGGCGGCACACACACGGCACAGAAGCAGGGCGGCGAGCTCCATGACTTTCAAGCATCAGCCGATTCCCATCCGGTATGAAAGGCGCCGTGTTCACCGCTGCTCTGCAAAACCAGCAAGCGTCTTTTTTCCCCCCACAGAAAATATATGTAGGCACATAGGAGCACGTCAGCACCCTGGAATAAACACTGCTCTTAGAATTTACAGCCGAGGAGACAAAAATCAACTCGAGTCTCGGTGCTGCCGGTGTGGGCGTCTCTGTATGGAAATGAATGAATGTCCTTATTGTCGCATGTCAGCCTGGCACCAGCCCTACACTGAAGTCAGTATGTCACCACGGGGCGGCACGGTGGTGCAGTGGTTAGCACGGTGGCTTCACAGCAAGAAGGTTCTGGGTTCGAGCCCTGGGGTAGTCCAACCTTGGAGGTCGTCCCGGGTCGTCCTCTGTGTAGAGTTTGCATGTTCTCCCCGTGTCTGCTTGGGTTTCCTCTGGGGGCTCCGGTTTCCTCCCACAGTCCAGAGACATGGAGGTCAGGTGAATCAGCCGTACTACATTGTCCCTAGGTGTGTGTTTGTGTGTCTAGTGTGGCTGTATTGTGGATGTAGTGTGGCTGTATTGTGGATGTAGTGTGGATGTATGTAGTGTGGCTATAGTGTGGCTGTATTGTGGATGTAGTGTGGATGTATGTAGTGTGGCTATAGTGTGGCTGTATTGTGGATGTGTGGATGGATGTAGTGTGGATGGATGTGGGGTAGCTGGATAATGAAAACAGTGAAAACAGCTGGATAATGTTTGGTTATAACAGCGTGGCGTATGGACAGCTGTGTGGGGTTGATGGTTGAGATGCTGGTCTCAGGCTTTCCCTGTCATGATGTGGTGGATGTGTTCCTGTCAGAGGAAATGACTCCTGTCCTGCCCTGTCTCTGCTTCATGTGAGGGTAAATGACTCCTGTCCTGCCCCGTCTCTGCTTCATGTGATGCTAAATGACTCCTCTCCTGCCCCATCTCTGCTTCATGTGATGCTAAATGACTCCTCTCCTGCCCCATCTCTGCTTCATGTGATGCTAAATGACTCCTGTCCTGCCCCGTCTCTGCTTCATGTGATGCTAAATGACTGCTCTCCTGCCCCATCTCTGCTTCATGTGAGGGTAAATGACTCCTCTCCTGCCCCGTCTCTGCTTCATGTGATGCTAAATGACTCCTCTCCTGCCCCATCTCTGCTTCATGTGATGCTAAATGACTCCTCTCCTGCCCCGTCTCTGCTTCATGTGATGCTAAATGACTCCTCTCCTGCCCCGTCTCTGCTTCATGTGAGGGTAAATGACTCCTCTCCTGCCCCTTGTCTGCTTCATGTGATGGTAAATGACTCCTCTCCTGCCCCGTCTCTGCTTCATGTGATGCTAAATGACTCCTCTCCTGCCCCGTCTCTGCTTCATGTGAGGGTAAATGACTCCTCTCCTGCCCCGTCTCTGCTTCATGTGAGGGTAAATGACTCCTCTCCTGCCCCTTGTCTGCTTCATGTGATGCTAAATGACTCCTCTCCTACCCCGTCTCTGCTTCATGTGAGGGTAAATGACTCCTCTCCTGCCCCTTGTCTGCTTCATGTGATGCTAAATGACTCCTCTCCTGCCCCGTCTCTGCTTCATGTGATGCTAAATGACTCCTCTCCTGCCCCGTGTCTGCTTCATGTGATGCTAAATGACTCCTCTCCTGCCCCGTCTCTGCTTCATGTGATGGTAAATGACTCCTCTCCTGCCCCATGTCTGCTTCATGTGATGCTAAATGACTCCTCTCCTGCCCTGTGTCTGCTTCATGTGATGGTAAATGACTCCTCTCCTGCCCCGTGTCTGCTTCATGTGATGGTAAATGACTCCTCTCCTGCCCCGTCTCTGCTTCATGTGATGCTAAATGACTCCTCTCCTGCCCCGTGTCTGCTTCATGTGATGCTAAATGACTCCTCTCCTGCCCCGTCTCTGCTTCATGTGATGCTAAATGACTCCTCTCCTGCCCCGTGTCTGCTTCATGTGATGGTAAATGACTCCTCTCCTGCCCCGTCTCTGCTTCATGTGATGCTAAATGACTCCTCTCCTGCCCCGTGTCTGCTTCATGTGAGGGTAAATGACTCCTCTCCTGCCCCGTGTCTGCTTCATGTGATGCTAAATGACTCCTCTCCTGCCCCGTGTCTGCTTCATGTGAGGGTAAATGACTCCTCTCCTGCCCCGTCTCTGCTTCATGTGATGCTAAATGACTCCTCTCCTGCCCCGTCTCTGCTTCATGTGATGCTAAATGACTCCTCTCCTGCCCCGTCTCTGCTTCATGTGATGCTAAATGACTCCTCTCCTGCCCCGTCTCTGCTTCATGTGATGCTAAATGACTCCTCTCCTGCCCCGTCTCTGCTTCATGTGATGCTAAATGACTCCTCTCCTGCCCCGTGTCTGCTTCATGTGATGCTAAATGACTCCTCTCCTGCCCCGTCTCTGCTTCATGTGAGGGTAAATGACTCCTCTCCTGCCCCGTCTCTGCTTCATGTGATGCTAAATGACTCCTCTCCTGCCCCGTCTCTGCTTCATGTGAGGGTAAATGACTCCTCTCCTGCCCCGTCTCTGCTTCATGTGATGCTAAATGACTCCTCTCCTGCCCCGTCTCTGCTTCATGTGATGCTAAATGACTCCTCTCCTGCCCCGTCTCTGCTTCATGTGATGCTAAATGACTCCTCTCCTACCCCGTGTCTGCTTCATGTGAGGGTAAATGACTCCTCTCCTGCCCCGTGTCTGCTTCATGTGATGCTAAATGACTCCTGTCCTGCCCCGTCTCTGCTTCATGTGAGGGTAAATGACTCCTCTCCTGCCCCGTCTCTGCTTCATGTGATGCTAAATGACTCCTCTCCTGCCCCGTGTCTGCTTCATGTGATGGTAAATGACTCCTCTCCTGCCCCGTCTCTGCTTCATGTGATGCTAAATGACTCCTCTCCTGCCCCGTGTCTGCTTCATGTGATGCTAAATGACTCCTGTCCTGCCCCGTCTCTGCTTCATGTGATGCTAAATGACTCCTCTCCTGCCCCGTCTCTGCTTCATGTGATGCTAAATGACTCCTGTCCTGCCCCGTCTCTGCTTCATGTGATGCTAAATGACTCCTCTCCTGCCCCGTCTCTGCTTCATGTGAGGGTAAATGACTCCTCTCCTGCCCCGTCTCTGCTTCATGTGATGCTAAATGACTCCTCTCCTGCCCCGTCTCTGCTTCATGTGAGGGTAAATGACTCCTGTCCTGCCCCGTCTCTGCTTCATGTGAGGGTAAATGCTTCTGTGGGCTGTGATAACATGAATGGCAGGGCTGAACTGCCCCCGGCTGGGACCATAAACATTTAAATTGAATTAAATATGTGTCATGTGACGTGACCTCGCCATACTGTCTCTTGCTACCAATCAGCAAAACCACACACACACACACACACACACACACACACACTCTCATATACTCTTATCCTATGGGACGTATGTAGTAAATACGTGTCTTTAGTTATTTTTCGGACATTTAACTCTCAGGTGAAGTGCATTGCATTTTGTTTGGGGGGGATTTTCCCCTCCTTTTTCCCCCCCAATTGTACTTGGCCAACTACCCCTATTTACATCTCACTCTTCCTTTCCGGAGCCTCTGCTTCCAACTATGGTGGCACTAGAAAGTACTGTTCTACCCGCTGTCTCCCCCCGCTGGCCTCATCTCTCTTTCACCCTCTCGCTGGGAGTTTTCCCCTTACAGACTAGTATCAGACACAATGCCTCTCATCCACACGATGTATCGAATAGCAGAAACAACAACAACTGAATATCTGGAGCAAATATGTGCAATTTGCCTCCTATAAGTTGGGTTTTAAGTGCCATCCTGTCAATTTTGGTAATTTTATCTCATTTGAGGTTTTATGTTTTTTAATTACTGGCCTTTCCCCTTTTCTCTGCATCTTAATTTATAGGCCCCCTAATTCAGTTAGTTTCATCTCTGAGTTTTCTGACCTTTTATCTATTGTCAAGCCAAATTATGACAGGGTGCTTATTCTTGGCGATTTTAGTATTCATGTGTGCTGCCCTTCCCATTCCATCACCTCACATTTTGTGGATCTTGTAGATTCTTTTAACCTCATTCAATCTGTTAAAGGGGCCACACACTCCAAAGGCCACATTTTAGACCTTGTGATCTCCTCTGGTTTCTCTCTGGAATGTCTCAGTTTGGTGGATATGCCTGTATCTGACCATAAAACTATCATTTTCAAAGTCCCACTACAGCTCGCTACTCCTAGTCATTATCCTAAAACACGATCTCGCATTCTCAATGCTGGCTCTGCAGTTAATTTCGGTGATGCTTTTAATTCATCATCCTTTAATCCCTCTTTATCACCGCTCAATCCAGATGCACTATTACATTCATTCAATGATCAGTGCCAATCCATCCTCGACCAAATTGCACCATTTGAAACTAGGAAACAAAAATTAAATAACCTGCCCTGGCTTGAACGATCACACCCGTGCCCTTAGAAGACTTTGTAGAAAAACAGAATGACAATGGAAGGCCAACAAGTCTGAATTAACACATAACACCCTTAAAAACCAAATGTTAATTTACCAGAAGGCAGTTAAGGATGCGAGATCAGCGTACTTCTCTGAACTAATATTAAAAATAACCACAATCCTAAAGTTCTCTGCGGGATAAATGATTCTGTCATTAATGGTCCCTCCACTTCTCTTTTTGAACCTGATGTTGAGTTGTCCGAAAAAGTCTCACTCATTTTGTAAACAAGGTGGAGAATATTAGGTCCTAAATCCAGCCAAGCTCTTTTTGTTCCACTCCCCATGTTAATTCTGCCTCTTTCACCCGATTTCAACCAATTACAATTTCAGTGTTAGAGACTACAGTCTCCAATATGAGCTCCTCCTCCTGCATCCTAGACATCATTCCCACTAAGCTACTTAAGGAGGTATTTCCACTATCAGCCCATTATTCTTCAAATTCTTAATAATTCTCTGGCCTCCGGTTCTTTTTCAGACAGTTTTAAGCATGCCATCATTCACCCATTGCTAAAGAAACCTAATTTAGACCCCCTGTCCCTAAGTAACTACAGGCCAATCTTCAAATGGTCTTTTTTATCTAAGGTTCTGGAGAGAGTAATTTCTTCTCAGTTGATTTCTTTTATGAACACAAATACTGTTTTTAATAGTTTCCAGTCTGGTTTTAGAGCACTTCATAGTACTGAGACAGCTCTAGTTAAGGTCACTAATGATCTACTGCTGAATGCAGACAGAGGTGACTGCTCAATTTTAATTTTTTTGGACTTAAGTGCTGCCTTTGACATGGTTGATCACAACATCCTCCTACATCGCTTAGAGACTTGGGGTTGGCATCAAGGGCTTGGCTGTTATTACACTCTTACCTCACCAACAGAACTTTTTCTGTTGTTCTGGGTAACTCTACCTCCTCAGTGGCTCAGTTGAGTTGTGGTGTCCCTCAAGGCTCAGTTCTTGGCCCCCTTCTCTTCTCTATATACATGCTGCCCCTTGGCCAGGTCATTCAGAATCACGATGTGCTCTACTATTTTTATGCTGATGACACTCAGTTATGCATGCCACTAAAACCCACTGATCCTAGCACCCTATTAAATCTCAGTTTGCCTCACTGACATTAAATCCTGGATGTCCAAACATTTTTTGAAATTTAATGATGATAAGTCTGAGGTCATTCTGTTCGGTCCCGAAAATTCCATCAGTCCGTTTGCTACTAATCTTGGTGGTCTGTCAGGTAATCTTAAACGGGCTGCTAGGAATCTTGGGGTAATATTTGATGCTAACCTCAGTTTTGACAATCAAATTAAACATGTTGTTCAGTCATGCTTTTTCTAACTCAAGCTAATCTCCAAAATTAGGTCATTTTTATCAATTGCTGATTTGCAAAAAGTTGTACACGCTTTTATCTTTTCTCGACTCAACTACTGTAATGCACTTTATTCTGGTAACAGCAAGGGCTCCCTCCACCGTCTGCAGTTGGTACAAAATAGGGCTGCTTGGCTCATCACAGAAACAAGGAGGCATGACCATATCACTCCTGTGCTTGCCTCCCTACACTGGCTCCGTTATATTTCGAATTGATTTTAAAACTGTACTGCTCACTTTTAAGGCTTTAAACGGTCTTGCTCCTTCATACATTTGTGATTTATTGACTTGATATGTCCCCCCTCGACCATTAAGGTCTGCAGATGGAGCCCTGCTAGTTATTCCCAGGTCTCGGTTGGTTACAAAGGGTGATCGGGAACTGAGTCTTTAGCTTCTTTTAAATCTCGTCTTAAAACTTTTCTTTTTATGGAAGCTTTTACAAATGTTTGATATTTGTTTTTATTTTTACTGTTTTTATTTTTACTCTTATTGCTGCTTTGTCTGGTTTTATCTGGGGTTTTTTTGTTTGTTTATTTGTGTGAAGCACTTTGTAACATTGTTTGAGAAAGGTGCTATATAATTAAATTATTATTATTATTATTATCACCTCACTCTTCCGAGCCGTCCCGGTCGCTGCTCCACCCCCTCTGCCGATCCGGGAGGGCTGCAGACTACCACATGTCTCCTCCAATACATGTGGAGTCACCAGCCACTTCTTTTCACCTGACAGTGAGGAGTTTCACCAGGGGGACATAGCACGTGGGAGGATCACGCTGTTCCCCCCACCCCCCTGCACAGGCACCCTGACTGACCAGAGGAGGCGCTAGTGCAGCGACCAGGGCACATACCCACATCCAGCTTCCCACCCGCAGACATGGCCAATTGTGTCTGTAGGGACACCCGACCAAGCCGGAGGTAACACGGGGATTCGAACCACCGATCCCCGTGTTGGTAGGCAACGGAATAGACCGCTACGCCACCCGGACGCCCATGGCATTGCATTTCGATAGACAAAATGTGTTCTGTTTGCTTTGACTGATACAGCACAGAACTGTGTAGAGCTGAGTCATCAGTCTGTCCATCATTTGTCAGTCTGTTTGTGTGTGTAAAGTTTGATTGAATGATACACAATATCAGTGCCGTTAGCTTACTGAACTCTGTGTTTGTTTGTTTGTTTGTTTGTTTTTTCAGGATTATCAGACCTGGTTGGACCTCCGGGAGTTCGAGACGCGCCGTGGCGAACGCTACATCACCCACGAGAGCGACGACGCGCGCTGGGAGGAGTACGCTGACGAGAGAGGCCTGCACTACCCCAAGCACTTCATCATGGCACCCAACCTGGACGACATGGAGGAGGACCCCTAGTGGCACGGAGAACCACATGCACATGTGACTCTACGGCAAATAGGGCGAATCCCTTATGCCTTTGGTGTACGCCTTGGGTCCCGCAGCCTGATGCTGGGAGGATTATCACCATGGGGACTGGGCGTTCAAAAGGCTGGGCTTGCTGTGCATCACAGGCAACACCTTGCAGTGCATCATGGGAACGTCAAGTCAGATTTATTTGTATAGCCATTCATCACAATTTAGTCCCAGAAGGCTGAATTGAGGAGGCTCTGTGCAGGAAGTCACTGCGAGACACGGCGTCATTCAGGTCGATTTCCAAACATTCGAGACACCTTTACGTGTTTTCCTATTTCACTCACTGCCTTTTTTCTAGAAAGCCATACTGTCTGGACTGCCACGTGAGCCGCCAAGACGACACCTGGATATCTGGGTTTTTTCTCCCAGAATTCAGCATTTCGTCTTGTTAATAACGTCAGTGCACTGCCAGGGCTAGCGAAACGTTCAGACCAAATCCTCGAGACTGTCAAGACTCTTTCAGCTTGAACAGCATATTTTCTTCTGACGTTGTCATGATATTTTTGAATTTTCTTGAAAATATGAAGTTATTTTTTGAAATGTTCTTACAAGTTGTTCTTTGTGATGTCTTTTTTTAACTGGAACCAAACATGAAATATGCTACATGATGAATATGTGTTGACTGTTATGCTTTGTGTTATTTGTTGGGATGTCTTTTGCACTTTGGCTCACGTCTCTAAAGGGGAATTTTACTGAAAGGGAGTTTTAGGTTGTTATTCTGCAAAAGTCGACATTTTCTGAGATTTTCACCAAATCGTTTTTGTGGTGTTTCGTGATTAAAGTTCTGAGTCTTTTGCAGGTCTCTTCTTTCTCTGAACTGCGTTGCCTATGATGGGTTATTGTACATTTTATAACTTCATAAACCATCTCTGATCCGACTCTGTTTAACTGGTATTGTGATTAAAAGTCATGATGAGAGTTAAATACCGGTACGAAAAACGGCAGTCCACAACATCTTCTGTCAGACTTCTCAGGAACAACTAAAAAAACTCTAGAAATGTTGTTTTTTTTTTCCAAAGATGATTCTTTTGCAGAATAACAGCAGGAGAAATGTCCTCTGGCTCCCTCGGAGACGAAAGAGTAAGACTAGCTGTGAATCAGGAGGTCTTTGGTTTTATTATCTCTGGAAAACACCACTGAGCAGCACAGCACACCATCACGGACGGGACCTGAATCCAGGATGGAGGTCGAGAGACTTTAGAGTCTTACTCAGACATGGCGGAGGTCAAGACTGATGTTAAACTGTTAAATACGGAAGAGGAACTTTGACTAAGTCACACGTTGTACAGCTAAGATATGTAGATGACGCTCTTAAACAAGCAACTCATGAGTCCCAACGGTGAAGCAGTTCGTCAGGTGTTGGACCAGCACCAGGACCAACAGACGGTTGTAAAAGACTGTGGTGGCCCAGACCAAACTGAGTTGTGACTTTACAATGGTGATGTAAACGGAAAATAAAATAAGAGTCGAGCAGAGTGGTTGAAGGTTTTTTTTGTTTTTCCACAAGAATAAATCAGAGCTGGAGGTGAAATGACGGGCGAAGTGCCACGAGGATCTCCCTGGAGAGGAGAGAGGTGAGGAGTGGCTGTCACGTGCATCAATGAGGAGGAAGACAAGAAGCAGCGACGGTGACAGAATAAGGCGCCCAGGTGAGACCATGGGGGGGGGGTTGCCTGTATGTGAAAGAGTGTCTGATGACATCACGAGTAACAGAAAGAAAAGATCGGCTGAGCGAAACTGGATTGGGGGCGCTCTTTTAAGACAACTAGAGCAAACAGACTTTACTAATAATGTTTAGTAGGAAGAGACCGTACAGAATGCATCATGACTAAAGTAATAAGTAACGTTCGAACATGTTTCAATGTTGGCCCTGCATCACATTTCTCAACCTTTGCTGTCTTGTTAGCGTTGTTAGCACCTGTGTTAGCATTAATCCCACTGCTGTGTAGCTAGTGTGCCAGACAGCCAGACTTTAAAAACATTTCTAAAGGCCTTCGGTTCCATGGCTATTTTCAGACATCTAAAAAGTAAAACCAACTTCACGGACGGCGTTTCAAATGCTTAATTTGAGTCTTATCTCAGAAGACATCCACATCGAGACACATGACGCTCAAACTACAGCAAGACACTTCCAACGAGCCAGTTGTGTCTGGTCCTGAGGCTGTTCCATGGTGACCAACATCTTGAATGTCTCACTGAGTTAAAGTCAGTTGGCAGAATCCTTCAAGTCTGTTTTGAATCTCAGTCAGACTTCATTAAATTATCACCTTCAACCAAGAAAACTCTGAGACTCGCTCAAGTCAAAGAGGCACGGCCGCTGAAGATCAACACCACGATGTTTGGAAACAGACTTTAATCATCAGTCCTGAAGAAGATCGCCTCATTCTGGTGCTCCTCGGTGGGACTACTGGTTGCTTTGGCAGCAGTGATTTCCTGATGTCATGGTATCTTTTTAATTACTAGTGGAGCAACGGTGTTGGTTTTTGGCGCCAGCAATTGGCGGGCGGGAGGTCCAGATGCAAACAGAGCACGTTTTAATTGGCTCCTCCACAATGTCTGAGCTCACCAAATGAATTCAAGATGTTGGTGAAGCCACACACGCTCAGAGAGGTCTCCCCCTAGATGAGACAGGAAGATGATCCGTCTGCCTCCGGCTCACCTCTGACCTCCACTGATATCACTGTTTATAAAAGCAGCATTGTATCACATTTCGTTTAGTAAATGACTTGAGCACCAGGGGTGTAAGAGAGTTCCCAAATCTGAAGTTTGATACTTACTCCAAGCCAAACTTTCTTCACTGAATTTGAACATTGATGTTGATCCCTGCGTACTGGCTGCCAACAATCCCATATTATTGCTTAAAGGTATTCATTACAACAAATATCATGCTATGTAGACTGACAGTGGATCAAGAACTGTTACCATGAATCACAACTTTTCTTCCATACTTTCTGTGTAAAATTCCCAAACTCTTCCTTTGACAAGGTGGAATTCATCTTGCACAGGATTTTACACTTTCCACACCAGCAAATGAAGCTTTTCCTAAAGGTCTCTCTCTCACATCTCTGTCCCTCGGGTTGTTCGTCTCAGGAGAAGCTGAGCTCGGTGAAGCCCGCCACAGGGAGCTGAGCCAGTTCGCTCGTCTCCAGTTCCAGTCCAGTGGGTCTCGCGGGTTTGGCCAGCCGCCTGTGGCTCAGCATGCAGAAGAACTGGAAGCGTTTGCCCATCTTCTTAGGGCTGGTCAGCGTGTCGTAGCCCTGGATCAGCTGACTTCTGCTGGATGGATCAGTGCAGTTCCTCAGCAGAACCTGGTGACCGCAGGAAGTGAATGGAGAGAATGAACCAATCAGCTTTGGGTAGTAGATAAGAGGGTCACTCTGGCATTTTTGTTTTCCTTAACTTTGAAGCCATCATTTTTTGTAAAGTGTTGACTTCATACTGAGGACTTCTGATGTCACATCTACATTTAGTTCATCTTTATTTTTGTCACAACTGCACAGTTGACCTTTTGTAGGACTTCTGATTGGTTCACTGACCAACCAAGGGGCACGTGCACATAGCAACTGTTGCTGGACATCCTGTGATGTATATGTCTGTAATGCAATAACAGCGTATGTCTGAAATAAACTTTGCGAATGTCCTTCAGTCCGTCTGTACAGTTAGCATAGCTAGATGTGGCGGTGAATACTTAATCATGTTTATAACACTCCACGATATACTACGCCGCCTGTTGTTGACATTTACAAGATATTTGGGATGCCGTGGCTTCAGAACAGGTTAAGAATAGATGGCAGAGGCGAGTCTGTAGAGGAGGACAGTTAGCATTAGCATTAGCACCCCAGGCAGCAGAAATGTATGAATTAAATAGAAATAAAAGTCAATTGAAATCAACGGGTGTTTTCGAAGTGAACGGGACTCTAAGGCTATCCAAAGGAATTGAATCAAGTGCAACTGAGGAAGCCTCTTGGATGAGAGGCGAAATGTCTTCACGGATATACACCAAGTCCAGTCGCACTTGATTCAATTCCTTTGGCTAACCATGACCTGGTGGATGAGAACATTCACAGACACGACTCTAAGGCTATTGATTGTCTGACCTAGCAACAGAACCAAGGAGCACAGGATGGGGGCGGGACTTGACAAAAGCACCAACATAACATCGACGATTCTGCAGATGTTGCGTATCTTTAGATATTTTTCATGAACTTTTTTTTTTAGGTTTTTACATTTTCCCATCAGCACGGAAGTTTTATAAAACGTTCATGAGCAGTACTTGTCTTCTGTAAAGTCCAAATCTTGAACGTTTCGACAGAAAGACTTATTCCTGCTCTGGAACGCCGGTCTAGTGTCGGTGACGGGTCGTAGTAGTTGGATAAAGAAACAGACCGATCATCTGAGAAATACACTCTTGGATTATTTTACCAGTGTGGGCATTAAATATCCACCGAGTGGGCGTCCGGGGGGCGTGGCGGTCTATTCCGTTGCCTACCAACACGCTGGTTCGAATCCCCGTGTTACCTCCAGCTTGGTGGGGCGTCCCTACAGACACAATTGGCCGTGTCTGCGGGGGGAAAGCTGGATGTGGGTATGTGTCCTGGTCGCTGCACTAGCGCCTCCTCTGGTTGGTCGGGGTGCCTGTTCAGGGGGGAGGGGGAACTGAGGGGGGGACAGATTGATCCTCCCACGCGCTACGTCCCCCTGGTGAAACTCCTCACTGTCAAGTGAATAGAAGCGGCTGGTGACTCCACATGTATGGGGGGAGGCATGTGGTAGTCTGCAGCCCTCCCCGGATCGGCGGAGGGGGTGGAGCAGAGACCGGCTCGGGAGAGTGGGGTAATTGGCCGGATACAATTTGGGAGAAAAATCCAACAAATAAATAAATAAAGCTGGCCACCACACAGCTGGCCGCCACACAGCTGGCCGCTCCTCATCTTCTCAGTGTAGGACAGTGAGAAGATGAGGAGCGGCTTGTTTGTGAGAACCGTGGTGGTCTCTCGGTGACCCTCCCACCTGCAGGCGAGTGTCGATGCCCATGTTTTTCAGGAACTGCCCCTGGGACAGGGGGCCCAGACAGGCCACGGCGCCACCGGCCATTCTCCTCAGGTAGCTGAAGTCCACGTCGGCGGTCAGGTCAGCAGAGCCTGGGGAGGCCAGGACATCATGGAGCTGGTGACCTTTGAACCCCTGACAGAGACAAGATGAATGACAGACTGGCATTGTCTTCACTGATGATGGTGGTGTGTGTGTGTGTGTGTGTGTGTGTGTGTCAGATGAGTTTTTGGCGGGGCCTGTCGAAACACTTCATGAGTTCCTGATGTAAGAGACCAAGTGTAGTTCTCTCAGAGCCCCACCGTCACGTTGCAGGGAGACAATATGTTGGATGGTGCACATTCACATCTGCATAACATCATGAATAATATGGAGATGCATCAACACATCTGGACTCATAAAGACACGTCTGCTTTCAGCTTCACCGGGAAACAGATTACTCTGAAAACATCAACCGTGTACAACCCCCACCTCTAACACCGCCGACGAAGGCCTGTCAGTAAAATCTGTCGGCCGCTGCCCGGAGCTGCTGTTATCCAGCAGGGTGTGCGTGGGTGTGTGTGTGTGTGTGTGTGTGTGTGTGTGTGTGTGTGTGTGTGTGTGTTTAAGGTTGGTTATTTAGGTGGAGCAGAGGAAGAGGAGGCCTGGGCAGTTGACCCTGGGCTCCCCGCAAGCGATAAAGGTCACATGACGTATGTCTACTTCCTCCATGTGTTTCCTACAGCTATCCTGCTTCTGTTAATCTCTGCACCCCACACACACACACACAGACACAGACACACACACACACACACACACACACACACACACACACACTACCAACATGGCAGATGTATCAGCCCACATGAGCCACACCAGCACAGCAGTTCTGGTCTTAATGTGGGCGTCTGTCTGTACTGCATGCTGACACCATGGCTCAACTCTTATGTTATGGACACATGTAGACGATGACCACAGACACACACTGACTTCCACACCACAACAGTTAACAACTGTATTGTTGTTTTGTATGTGATGCTACTGATCTTTTAGCCCGAACCCTTCTGTTGTGTTACGGATCAAAATGACCCACAACAGTGTGTAACAGCAGAGAAAAGACTCTAAATGACCCACAACAGTGTGTAACAGCGGAGAAAAGACTGTAAATGACCCACAACAGTGTGTAACAGCAGAGAAAAGACTCTAAATGACCCACAACAGTGTGTAACAGTGGAGAAAAGACTCTAAATGACCCACAACATTGTGTAACAGCAGAGAAAAGACTCTAAATGACCAACAACAGTGTGTAACAGCAGGGAAAAGACTCTAAATGACCCGCAACAGTGTGTAACAGCAGAGAAAAGACTCTAAATGACTCACAACAGTGTGTAACAGCGGAGAAAAGACTCTAAATGACCCACAACAGTGTGTAACAGTGGAGAAAAGACTCTAAATGACCCACAACATTGTGTAACAGCAGAGAAAAGACTCTAAATGACCAACAACAGTGTGTAACAGCAGGGAAAAGACTCTAAATGACCCGCAACAGTGTGTAACAGCAGAGAAAAGACTCTAAATGACTCACAACAGTGTGTAACAGCGGAGAAAAGACTCTAAATGACTCACAACAGTGTGTAACAGCGGAGAAAAGACTCTAACTGACCCACAACAGTGTGTAACAGCGGAGAAAAGACTCTAAATGACCCGCAACAGTGTGTAACAGCGGAGAAAAGACTCTAAATGACCCACAACAGTGTGTAACAGCAGAGAAAAGACTCTAAATGACTCACAACAGTGTGTAACAGCGGAGAAAAGACTCTAAATGACCCACAACAGTGTGTAGCAGCGGAGAAAAGACTCTAAATGACCCGCAACAGTGTGTAACAGCGGAGAAAAGACTCTAAATGACCCACAACAGTGTGTAACAGCGGAGAAAAGACTCTAAATGACCCACAACAGTGTGTAACAGCGGAGAAAAGACTCTAACTGACCCGCAACAGTATGTAACAGCAGGGAAAAGACTCTAAATGACCCACAACAGTGTGTAACAGCAGAGAAAAGACTCTAAATGACCAACAACAGTGTGTAACAGCAGAGAAAAGACTCTAAATGACCAACAACAGTGTGTAACAGCAGAGAAAAGACTCTAAATGACCAACAACAGTGTGTAACAGCAGAGAAAAGACTCTAAATGACCCACAACAGTGTGTAACAGCAGGGAAAAGACTCTAAATGACCCACAACAGTGTGTAACAGCAGAGAAAAGACTCTAAATGACCCACAACAGTGTGTAACAGCAGAGAAAAGACTCTAAATGACCCGCAACAGTGTGTAACAGCAGAGAAAAGACTCTAAATGACCCGCAACAGTGTGTAACAGCAGAGAAAAGACTCTAAATGACCCACAACAGTGTGTAACAGCAGAGAAAATACTCTAAATGACTCACAACAGTGTGTAACAGCAGAGAAAAGACTCTAAATGACCCGCAACAGTGTGTAACAGCGGAGAAAAGACTCTAAATGACCCGCAACAGTGTGTAACAGCGGAGAAAAGACTCTAACTGACCCGCAACAGTGTGTAACAGCGGAGAAAAGACTCTAAATGACCCACAACAGTGTGTAGCAGCAGAGAAAAGACTCTAAATGACCCGCAACAGTGTGTAACAGCGGAGAAAAGACTCTAACTGACCCGCAACAGTGTGTAACAGCGGAGAAAAGACTCTAAATGACCCGCAACAGTGTGTAACAGCAGAGAAAAGACTCTAAATGACCCACAACAGTGTGTAACAGCAGAGAAAAGACTCTAAATGACCCGCAACAGTGTGTAGCAGCAGAGAAAAGACTCTAACTGACCCGCAACAGTGTGTAGCAGCGGAGAAAAGACTCTAAATGACCCGCAACAGTGTGTAACAGCGGAGAAAAGACTCTAAATGACCCGCAACAGTGTGTAACAGCGGAGAAAAGACTCTAAATGACCCGCAACAGTGTGTAACAGCGGAGAAAAGACTCTAAATGACCCGCAACAGTGTGTAGCAGCAGAGAAAAGACTCCAAATGACCCGCAACAGTGTGTAACAGCAGGGAAAAGACTCCAAATGACCCACAACAGTGTGTAACAGCGGAGAAAAGACTCTAAATGACTCACAACAGTGTGTAACAGCAGAGAAAAGACTCTAAATGACTCACAACAGTATGTAACAGCAGAGAAAAGACTCTAAATGACTCACAACAGTGTGTAACAGCAGAGAAAAGACTCTAAATGACCCACAACAGTGTGTAACAGCGGAGAAAAGACTCTAAATGACCCACAACAGTGTGTAGCAGCAGAGAAAAGACTCTAAATGACCCACAACAGTGTGTAGCAGCAGAGAAAAGACTCTAAATGACCCGCAACGGTGTGTAACAGCAGGGAAAAGACTCTAAATGACCCACAACAGTGTGTAACAGCGGAGAAAAGACTCTAAATGACTCACAACAGTGTGTAACAGCAGAGAAAAGACTCTAAATGACTCACAACAGTATGTAACAGCAGAGAAAAGACTCTAAATGACACAACAGTGTGTAACAGCAGAGAAAAGACTCTAAATGACCCACAACAGTGTGTAACAGCAGAGAAAAGACTCTAAATGACCCACAACAGTGTGTAGCAGCAGAGAAAAGACTCTAAATGACCCACAACAGTGTGTAGCAGCAGAGAAAAGACTCTAAATGACCCACAACAGTGTGTAACAGCAGAGAAAAGACTCTAAATGACCCGCAACAGTGTGTAACAGCAGAGAAAAGACTCTGAATGACCCACAACAGTGTGTAACAGCAGAGAAAAGACTCTAAATGACCCACAACAGTGTGTAACAGCAGAGAAAAGACTCTAAATGACCCACAACAGTGTGTAGCAGCAGAGAAAAGACTCTAAATGACCCACAACAGTGTGTAGCAGCAGAGAAAAGACTCTAAATGACCCACAACAGTGTGTAACAGCAGAGAAAAGACTCTAAATGACCCACAACAGTGTGTAGCAGCAGAGAAAAGACTCTAAATGACCCGCAACAGTGTGTAACAGCAGAGAAAAGACTGTAAATGACCCACAACAGTGTGTAACAGCAGAGAAAAGACTCTAAATGACCCACAACAGTGTGTAACAGCAGAGAAAAGACTCTAAATGACCCACAACAGTGTGTAACAGCGGAGAAAAGACTCTAAATGAGCCACAACAGTGTGTAACAGCGGAGAAAAGACTCTAAATGACCCACAACAGTGTGTAGCAGCAGAGAAAAGACTCTAAATGACCCGCAACAGTGTGTAACAGCGGAGAAAAGACTCTAAATGACCCACAACAGTGTGTAACAGCGGAGAAAAGACTCTAAATGACCCGCAACAGTGTGTAACAGCAGAGAAAAGACTGTAAATGACCCACAACAGTGTGTAACAGCAGAGAAAAGACTCTAAATGACCCACAACAGTGTGTAACAGCAGAGAAAAGACTCTAAATGACCCACAACAGTATGTAACAGCGGAGAAAAGACTCTAAATGACCCACAACAGTGTGTAACAGCGGAGAAAAGACTCTAAATGAGCCACAACAGTGTGTAAGAGCGGAGAAAAGACTCTAAATGAGCCACAACAGTGTGTAAGAGCGGAGAAAAGACTCTAAATGAGCCACAACAGTGTGTAACAGCGGAGAAAAGACTCTAAATGACCCGCAACAGTGTGTAACAGCGGAGAAAAGACTCTAAATGACCCGCAACAGTGTGAAACAGCAGAGAAAAGACTCTAAATGACCCGCAACAGTGTGTAACAGCAGAGATAAGACTCTAAATGACCCACAACAGTGTGTAACAGCAGAGAAAAGACTCTAAATGACCCGCAACAGTGTGTAACAGCAGAGAAAAGACTCTAAATGACCCGCAACAGTGTGTAACAGCAGAGAAAAGACTCTAAATGACCCACAACAGTGTGTAACAGCAGAGAAAAGACTCTAAATGACCCGCAACAGTGTGTAGCGGCAGAGAAAAGACTCTAAATGACCCGCAACAGTGTGTAACAGCGGAGAAAAGACTCTAAATGACCCACAACAGTGTGAAACAGCAGAGAAAAGACTGTAAATGACCCACAACAGTGTGTAACAGCAGAGAAAAGACTCTAAATGACCCGCAACAGTGTGTAGCAGCAGAGAAAAGACTCTAAATGACCCGCAACAGTGTGTAACAGCGGAGAAAAGACTCTAAATGACCCACAACAGTGTGTAACAGCGGAGAAAAGACTCTAAATGACCCACAACAGTGTGTAACAGCGGAGAAAAGACTCTAAATGACCCACAACAGTGTGTAAGAGCGGAGAAAAGACTCTAAATGACCCACAACAGTGTGTAACAGCAGAGATAAGACTCTAAATGACCCACAACAGTGTGTAACAGCGGAGAAAAGACTCTAAATGACCCACAACAGTGTGTAACAGCGGAGAAAAGACTCTAAATGACCCGCAACAGTGTGTAACAGCAGGGAAAAGACTCTAAATGACCCACAACAGTGTGTAACAGCAGAGAAAAGACTCTAAATGACCCGCAACAGTGTGTAACAGCAGAGAAAAGACTCTAAATGACCCACAACAGTGTGTAACAGCGGAGATAAGACTCTAAATGACCCACAACAGTGTGTAACAGCGGAGAAAAGACTCTAAATGACCCGCAACAGTGTGTAACAGCGGAGAAAAGACTCTAAATGACCCACAACAGTGTGTAACAGCGGAGAAAAGACTCTAAATGACCCACAACAGTGTGTAACAGCGGAGAAAAGACTCTAAATGACCCACAACAGTGTGTAACAGCAGAGAAAAGACTCTAAATGACCAACAACAGTGTGTAACAGCAGGGAAAAGACTCTAAATGACCCACAACAGTGTGTAACAGCAGAGAAAAGACTCTAAATGACCCACAACAGTGTGTAACAGCGGAGAAAAGACTCTAAATGACCCACAACAGTGTGTAACAGCGGAGAAAAGACTCTAAATGACCCACAACAGTGTGTAACAGCGGAGAAAAGACTCTAAATGACCCACAACAGTATGTAACAGCGGAGAAAAGACTCTAAATGACCCACAACAGTGTGTAACAGCGGAGAAAAGACTCTAAATGACCCACAACAGTGTGTAACAGCGGAGAAAAGACTCTAAATGACCCACAACAGTGTGTAACAGCGGAGAAAAGACTCTAAATGACCCACAACAGTGTGTAACAGCAGAGAAAAGACTCTAAATGACCCACAACAGTGTGTAACAGCAGAGAAAATACTCTAAATGACCCACAACAGTGTGTAACAGCGGAGAAAAGACTCTAAATGACCCACAACAGTGTGTAACAGCGGAGAAAAGACTCTAAATGACCCACAACAGTGTGTAACAGCGGAGAAAAGACTCTAAATGACCCACAACAGTGTGTAACAGCGGAGAAAAGACTCTAAATGACCCGCAACAGTGTGTAACAGCAGAGAAAAGACTCTAAATGACCCGCAACAGTGTGTAACAGCAGAGAAAAGACTCTAAATGACCCACAACAGTGTGTAACAGCAGAGAAAAGACTCTAAATGACCCACAACAGTGTGTAACAGCAGAGAAAAGACTCTAAATGACCCACAACAGTGTGCAACAGCGGAGAAAAGACTCTAAATGACCCACAACAGTGTGTAACAGCGGAGAAAAGACTCTAAATGACCCACAACAGTGTGTAACAGCAGAGAAAAGACTCTAAATGACCCACAACAGTGTGTAACAGCGGAGAAAAGACTCTAAATGACCCACAACAGTGTGTAACAGCGGAGAAAAGACTCTAAATGACCCGCAACAGTGTGTAACAGCAGAGAAAAGACTCTAAATGACCCGCAACAGTGTGTAACAGCAGAGAAAAGACTCTAAATGACCCACAACAGTGTGTAACAGCAGAGAAAAGACTCTAAATGACCCACAACAGTGTGTAACAGCAGAGAAAAGACTCTAAATGATTATTTCAACCTGAAATTTGGTGACTTTTCCTGCAGTGACCCCAACATTAGAAAAAGTGAAACATGGTTTTTGTTCATATTTCCATGAAAGCTGTACACCACCAGGGTACTAAGATTGTCTTCGGGTCATGTCTGGGTCATGTGACCTATAAAAGCGAGTGGTGTCCACTGATTAAATGCAGTCTTTCTGCACTGTGAAGAGGGAAAACCCAGATAGTCACACAGTTTGTGATGAATGACAGGTTGTTTCTTCGTGCAACACAGATTTGGGGTTTAAAATCAAATTAAGCTGCTTTCATTTAGAGGTTTAATTATACACAACGTGTGGACAACACAAGGGTTAAGAGACACACACACACAGGAAGTGGGGAACGGGTTAACATACTCTGAACGTGTCGGTCTTGGTTCCGTTGTGGCCATAATCGGCAATCAGCGCCGCACCCCAACATCGTCGTGTCGTG